>JANDJZ010000144.1:0-111354 GCA_027943245.1 Acanthamoeba sp. SK_2022b | reverse complement strand
AGGGCGAGTGGAAGCGATCCATGTAGACGATCTCCACCACGGGCCAGAAGCCGCCCCGGATCATATCTACTTCGGGCACTGGCATCATCTCTATTCGCTGCATGGCTTTGGTGTCAGCGCTCCTTAGAGGGGCAGTAATAATAATGTAAATGGATAAAATGTTATTTCTACACTTTATAAACAAGAATACAATAAACGAACCTTCAGTAGGATGCGCTTGGGTCGATGAACGACGTCGAGCGTCTTGGCCTGGGTGAGGATCTGATGCAAGTAGTTGACACACCTGCAGTGGGCCCACCAATTGATATGAAAGGAGAAGGGGAGGCGAATGAACGTGCTGAACGCTGACGGTCAAATAGACGGAGGCCTAGCGAACCTTCGCTGCGAAGGCACCTTGACTCCTCGCGCCGACTGCGAACGCGAGGCCCCGAAGAACTCCATAGACTCCTGTTGTGTGTGTGCGTGTGCGTGTACGTGCATGCGTGTTGTGTAGGATAGCGCTTAGAGTGTTAGGTCAAGAGCAAAGACCACCGTATTAGGCAAAGCAGTGAGGAGGGTGCCTCTGGTGCGGTGATGAATCCAGCGTAGAGGAAATAGCTACTTATCACCGTGCCCGTTCGCCCCAAACCAGCCTGTGTGCACGCATCCCACGTGCGCGTCTCCCTTTGGTAAGCGTCACGATCACCCGTAGAAGTGGATTTGGAGCGCACCTTGCAGTGAATGGCCGCCACGTTGTGGCGATCCTCCTCGAGCCACTCGTGCACGGCCTTGACAACGTTGTAGAGCAGGCCCATCGGTGGAGGATGGTGGTCAGGCCACCCATAGAACTTGACCTGTACATCCGTCCCGGCTTAGTGCGCTGTGCATATTATTTATTGAATTTTATTTATTTATTTTGTTGCGGTCTGGGTACCCGGTTGCGGAACTTGCCCGGGTCGTAGTGCTTCTCAGTGAGGTTGAAGATCATGTAGTGGTTGCTGTGATGGCATTCGAAGAAGTCGGCCACCTCGTCGATGTGGTTGCGATAGGTCTGTTGCACGAGCTTATCGGCAGGGAAGCCCATCGCTATCACTCGATGCGTGACATCTGCGCGCACAAGGCAAACACCGCACGCACATGTAAGCACACATGCACGGGGCGCAGAGCCGCACAATCAGCCATCTGTCCTCTGGCCCAGTTGGAGAGAGGTGGGCGGTGGAATGCGCACATGTCAGGTCGAGGTCGAATTCCTGTGAGCATAAGTCCGTGTAAGTGTGGTGAGTTCGACCGGCACGCGGAGTGCGCCACAATGCCACTCAGGGTCGACAAGAGGAGGGTCATACGTCTTTCTCGAGCCTGTACTTGTCACCGGAGGCAAGCGTTCGCAGCTGCTCCCCGTATGAGCAACAGCCGGGCAAGTTCGAGGGGGGGGGGGGTAATGGCCAGAAGAAGCGGGAGGCCGTACCGTGGTGAGCGCCTTCTTGCCAAACTCTTCCATGCACTCGACCAGGATTCAAAAGTACAAAAAAAGGAATATTAAAATACAACGTCGATGCAGTTCTCCGTTTCTTTTTCTATTGCTGTGTGTTCGTCTGCTCTTGGAATTCCAGGCATAACGATATAATTAAGCGTTCTTTTTGGCTTTTTCTTTGTTTTTTCAGCAGCGCACGCAAATCCAGCAGCGCGTCAAGATATAGGAAGGAGAGAGAACGCTGCTCGTCTGCGAGATCAGAAGATGTCGTCCAAGTACGATAGCTTTCGTTCGATTTTGGATCAGCTGATGGGAGGCGACCGCGATCTGCTCCCGGATCAGAAGACAAATAGGCAGATGCACTTTTCTGACGATAAGGTGTGTAAGTTCTTCTTGTGCGGGCTCTGCCCCCACGAGCTCTTCACCAACACCAAGAGCGACCTCGGCCCGTGTACGAACCTTCACGATGACGACATCAAGGCCCAGTACGATGAATTGCCGTTCGAGGAGAAGATGACCAAGTACCCCTACGAACGGGACTTCATGGCACGCATGCAGAAGATGGTGTCTGATCTCGACAAGCGAATCGATAGAGGGCACCAGCGGTTGTCGCTACAAGATCATGAGAACCCCCTCACACCCGACAAGATGGAGAAAATGGACGCCATCAGCGAGCAGATCGAGATGCTGCTTCGTCAGATGGAAGATCTAGGCGCAGCGGGCAGGCTGCAAGAGGCGCAGGGTCTTGAGCTGCAGATTCTAAGGCTCAAGGCCGAGCAGGAGGCCATCAAGAAGGGCGGTCCCGGTGGCAGCGCCGTTCTGTCGGCGCAGCAGCAGGAGAAGCGACTCAAGGTGTGCGAGGTCTGCGGCGCGTTCCTGGTCGTAGGCGACACTGATGATCGCATCAAATCGCACAACGACGGCAAGCAGCACCAGGGCTACTACGCCATCCGTACCATCCTCGAAGAGAAGCGCAAGAAGATGCTCGAAGAGGGGGGCTCGGCGTCGCGAATCATCATTAGAGACGATCGAGATCTGGCGCGAGGCGGTCGCGATCGCGGCGACGCTCGGGGAGGCCGCGACTCCTACTCTTCGTCGCGAGGCCGCAGGGACAGCCGTTCGGGCCGCGACGACTACCGCGACCGCGACCGGTCGAGCAGCCGCGACTACCGCGACTACAGGGACCGCGACCGCGACAGGGACCGAGAGGGCCGCGATTACCGAGAGTACAGGGATCGCGACCGTGACCGCGACCGCGACCGCGATAGCAGGCGGGACAGGGATCGTGAGTATAGGGACAGAGATCGGGACGGCGGAGGCAGCAGGAGGCGGAGCGAAGACGAGGAAGCTCACGGCGGCGCGAGGAAGAGGGAGAGGGAGCCGGCGGCGAGCCCGCCCGAGTCGGCGGCCAACGGCGCCGAAGATCCCGATAGCGCCGAGAGGAAGCGCCGTCGTGCCGAGGAGTGAGCGGGCGGGAAACTTGCGCGCGCGCGCGCGCGACCCTCAACGTACGCAACGCAAACACACGCACCAAGCCCGTGGCGTACACAGACACAGACACAACAACATCAATATGCGCGTCGTGATGATGAGGGGCTGATGGACCGTAAACAGCTGGCGCGTCGCGGGGGCTGCCCTGCCTCACGCTCCCCCACACCACCAATAAACGACAACTGTAAGCCTTGCCTTGTCCTACGCACGCCGACACACGTTCACCAAGGCATCCACCCCCCTTTCTTCTTTCATCTGGCGCGCGCGTGTGAATGTGTGTTGTGTCGTTGCGTGTCGTGTCGTGTCGTGTTCGATGGTCGCTCCTTTGCGATCTCAACGCCTCGGCCACGCGGGCTTCCCTTCTCGCTTGGTACAGCGTGGTCCCGTCGCTCACACAAAACACCGCCCACCATCGCCCCACCATCACCACGGCTCTTGGCTATGGGGGGAGAGGGGGGGGGGGTGAGCGACGGGGTCGCGTCGTACCAGGGTGGGCGCCCAGCAACAACTACCGGGGCATTCCTTGCATTCCACAACGCGGACCCAATCGCCGCTTTTCGTAAAGTTGGCGATCGCCGAGTGAAACTCCTTCGACGTTGCTCGCCACACACAGCACGACAGAACCAAACAGGGCTTGATATCCACCTGAAGATTTTATCTACCTGAACTCGGGGTGTGCATGCCGAGGACAGGGCAACATGGAAACCGCGAGGTATGGCCCAACAACTACAACAGCAGCAACAACGTCCACCTCGACGGGCACCACCAGCACCGTGGGGCGGCCGTGTGCGCAGTGCCAGGCGCGCCACCTGTCGTGCGACCGCCAGCGGCCGTGTAGGCGGTGCGTGGAGGCCGGGCCGGGCCTGTCCATGCACTGTTGCGACCCGACAGACGCCCCGCGCAAGCGCGGCCGCCCCCCCGGCGCCAGCAGAAAGCAGCGGGGCGCCTCCAACAACAACAACAACGCAAACGGTTCGCTACACGCCCCCGTCCTCTTCCCAGCGCCCAAGCGAGCTCGCACGGAGCCTCCCCTCCAAGCCCCGCTCCCCTCCCCCGTGGCTCCCCCGCCCCCCGCCCTGCTGGCCCAAGCCCACAACCAAGCCCAGGCCCAGCAGCTGTGGGACCGGGCGCCGCCGGGCAGCGGACAGCAGCACAGGCCGCCCGTGGACCCGCCCGCCCGGGCCTCGTCGTCGACGACGACGACGGGAGAGGGCGACTCCGACGTGATGCGCGCCGTGCTGCACGAGCTCCGGGAGCTCCGCTCGGCCTGCGCGACACTGAGCGAGCAGGTGGCCGAGCTCTCCGCTCGACAGACGGCGACCGAGCACAGGTTTGACTCGCGTGCTCATCATCAGCACCAGCAGCGCGCCAGCTCGGGGGCGTCGACGATCATGGCGTCCTATCACGACGGCAGGCTCGCCGCGACCACGCTCGCGGGGGCGAGCTGGCAGGAGATCGCCCACCTCGTCAACTCGTCCCAGCCACACCCGTTCACGCTCGGGATCTCGCCCTCGCCCTCGCCGTTGCCCGCCTTCCACCCGAGCCAGGCTCAGGCCGCCCTCTTGCGCATGTGGGCTCCGCCGCAGCTCACCCTTCCGCCTCCCGCCTCGCCGCCATCTTGCTCCTTCTCATCGCCGTCCTCGCCCGCCTCCTCCTCCTCTTCTTCATCATCATCACCGCCGCCACGACCATACGCTTCATCATCATCGTCATCATCGTCGTCGTCGTCGTCATGGACTCGGCTCGTGTCGCCTCCGCTGCCGCCTTCGGTGTCGATGCAGGCCTTTGACCTGCACTACCCGCGCGTGCTGGCCGTGCTGCCGCAGAACCAGATGGAGAGCAGCTTCGACCGGCCGTGGCTCATCGAGCGGATGGTCGACGCCAGCGTCGCGCGGCTGCCCAAGCACCAGTTCCCCGACCCCGACGTCCACCACTGCTTCGGGGCCAGGCGGCCGCTCACCGTCGCCGCCAACGAGCCGTTTCGGCAGCTCATGCGCTACAGCTGGAGCGAGCTGCACGAGCTCAACACGTCGTGGTTCTACCCGCCGTCGGTGCTGCGCGTGATGGCCGTGTGGTACCGGGACTGGGTGGGCAAGCGCCAGCCGGCGTGCCTCAGCCCGGTGTTCCTGGTCACCTGCCCGCTGGTGACCCGCGACGGCCAGCTGATGCACTCGCTGATCCGCACGCAGCTCTACTACGACGAGCACGGCGACTTCTCGTGGAGCCTCACCGTGGTCGAGCACTGGCACTACGTCGAGGAGGAGGCGCAGCACGGCGGCGGTCCCGAAGACGACGCGCGACGGGTCCACGAGGAGCTCGAGGCCCTCCTGCGCGAGTGCCACCCGAGCCCCGTGGTGCCCTCAGGAGCGGGAGGAGCGTCGACTACTGCTGCCGACTACGCGGCCATACTCCAGACGCTCGACTAGTCAAGTCGGCGTGTTATATTGCCGCGCCCCGTCCCTGAACATGTTGTAAATGGTCACAAACACAACCACAACTATTTTATTTTATCTTCTGGTGCATTTTTGGATGTGGTGATGTTGTGGTGTTGCTGTGGTGTTGTGGTGTGTTGTGGTGTTGGGGTGATGTGGTGGTGGAGTGGTGTTGTGTAAGGTAGACACTGTGGTGTTGTAGTGGTGGTATGTTGTGGTGTTGATGGTTGGTGTTGTGATGGAGGTCCTGGTGTTGTAGTGGTGAGGTGGTTAGTGAGTGGTGTTGTGGTATGCTGTGATAGTGGTGGTGTTGATGTGATGGTTGCTATGCCGACGGCGATCTTGGCGACACCAGGAAAGAGGAAAAGAGAAGGAGAAATCAGCTCGGGGGGAACGGTTGTGTTTGCTGTGGCGACGGGACAGAAGTCACGCCCTCGCTCTTCGTACTTAGTTCTTCGCGGAGGCCGCAAGGGCCTCTCTGGTTTCAGCCAAGCCATGGGCTGCGGGGCTAGCCAACCTCCCGAACCTCCCCACGGTATCGTCTGCACCTTGATTAACAAATTATATTAATTAAATAATTTCAAACATAAACATAAACATAAACATAAACATAAACATAAACATAAACATAAACATAAACATAAACATACCGCAACACAAGGGCGGAGGTTGGGGAGTACCGGAGGGAGGGGTGGTGCGGATGACTTGCACCTTCTTGCGCTCGAACTTGTCGTCGCGAGAGTTGAGGGTATGGTTGCGCCAGCCCTTCCCCTGAGACGAGAGGCGCTGGATGTCCATTCACAAGTCGACCCACGCTGCCAATCCGAGTGATCCACGTACTTCGAGTTCTGGACACGATCTTGTACCCAGAGCAAGCAAAGGCGGTGGGCTACGACCTGGATGGTCTTAAGAGTGAAATTCTTTTTCATCCATTTTTCAGAACCTTAAAAAGGCAAACGGGCGTCGCTTCCGCGTAAAAAAGGACAACCAAAACGGGAAGCCCTATTCTTGGGGCAGATGGCAAGAAGAAGAACCTGCGCGGGACACCGTTATCAAGAGGAGGTGTGTTGGCTTGCCCTTGGCCTCGGCAACATTTAATCTTGTAAACAACCGAGCAAGCAATGACTCACAATGGTGAACCACATTGTGGAGTTATGCTGCTCATCCAGCTTGACGTGAAAAAAGAAGTTGAAGAAGAAGGGAGCAACAAAAAAGAGTGGAGGTAGCGGGGTTCAGCGGGATTTACTGCTGGCAGGACGTCTCCGGCCTGTGGTAAGCTCCAAGGGATTTACTGCTGTTGTGGACGTCTCCCCCAACTGTGGTAAGCTCCCTCCTCATCATCAGCCCTCGCTTGCTACCTCTTGCCCATTATTACTGATTTGAACGCCTTAAATACGGGTGCAATGGAATGGCTACGGCCATTGTGGGATCAGTTGAGAATGGAATGCAGGTCACATTCTACACGATTGCAACGCAACCGGCGCTAGTTGGGCTCTGGTTGAGCGTTCATTAAATGACCACCATGGAGATGAACCACAGGGTAGAAGCTTGAGCAGTCTAGAGATCGCCGGGCAGTAGGGACGTCTCAGTTGGTGAGGTCTCCCGCATGAGGGAAAAAATTGCGTTGCAACCGATTTTCTCAAACAAGGCGTGCGAAGAAAACCCAGAAAAATGCTTTCTCCATTGTTTAACGGACATTCTGCCACCCTGCTGCATTCTCGGAGCCCATCTGCCCAGCCCTTGGACACGGCGGTGTACCGTGGGAAACACAGGGCAAGTGCCACAGGCCAAAGGCGGGCTCTCGGTACTCATCACAGCAGCCTTCTGAGAGAGGACAATGCACACTCCCATGTGGCCACACTCGTGTAGTCCATGGTTTGCTTGGCGGTTGTATCACGCCACTGGCCAACAATCATGTATGTGCTGAACATCTAATCCTGGATCCTGTCAACTCTTCTAGTGGTCGCACTGGCGAGCAGTACCACCATGCACATGTAATCTTGCTCAGACGCGTTTGTCCATGACGTTGGCCAACGCCTCAGCCAGCTGGGGATGCCTGGTTGTACGCGGGTCGGTCAAAGTCATTGAACGAAATCAAAATGATCACGAGAGGCAAGTGGGGAGCGTACTTGAATTTGTAGCCGCTCGCCAGTGTGCGCTTGGGGTTAACCTTGTGGCCCTCCAGCAGCAGCTTGGCCCTCTATTTTGCGCGCGTGCGCGTGTGTGACGATTCGCAGTTAAGGGAGTGGGCTCGCAAGGATGGTGTTGCCAAGAGGTGAGACGAACCTCAGAGCCGAACATGGTCTCAATCACGAAGGCGGGCAGGTGGAACTTGACGCTGGTGCCCATCGTCTTGGCCAAACACTCGGCGAACTCTGCGCCGAGTTTGAATCGAAATCGAAAAGAAAAAGATGAGATGTAACGCATATGTACGACGTGTTTCGCCACGCGCGCTTACCCTGCGCGTTCTTGGCGTCGGGCGCCACGCCGTTCACCACGCCGGTCACACTATCGTTCAACAGCGCATGCTGCTCACACGCACACGCACGTACACAGTGAGCGTGTGCTGTCATCGCGGTATGACCAAGGGTTGCGATATCTCCCGAACCTCGTAGAGCCCGACGATGTCATCGAGGTGCACCCACGGGAAGTACTGTCGCCCGTCGCCCATCACGTTGCCCATCCCCAGCTGTCAAATGGTAACAATTTTATCATTATTTTTAATAAAATAATATTAAATATTTAAATAAATAAATAAATAATATAACAAAAACCGAACCTGGAACGAGGGTAGCATCGACGCCAGAGCGCCGCCGTCGCGGCCTAGCACGATGCCAGTCCTCACTTTGACCACGCGCGTCTGCGCGCCGAGGAGAGAGAGGACTGAGCACAGCAAGGGAGGCCAGGCGAGGAGGAGGAGAGGATCAGGGAGGCGCGCGTACGGCCTGGGCGGCCTCGTCGGCGGCGGCCTCCCACGCCTCGGTGAGCTGGCCGAACCAGGAGTCGGCCCGGGTCGCGTGGTCCTCGTCCACCTCTGGCCCGGGCACGCCGGTCGGGTAGAACCCCACGGCCGACGCCGACACGAACACCCTGGGCCGCTCCCCCTCCCCCATCTGGCTGATGGCACGAGCCTGTCCCCCCCTCACCGTTGTGAGCGCGTTGGCGACGAGCGAGTGGGTCGTGGTCGGTGGTCGAGGCGTACGATGGCTCTGTTGGTGTTGATGCGCGAGTCCCACACCTCCTGGCGGTAGGCCTGCGTCCACAGCAGCTTGCCCATCAGATTCGCGCCCTGTGTACACACGGGCACACGAGTCATTCGACGCTGCCGAAGCTGTGACGCACACTCCTCTCCCTCTGGCGGTACCGCAAGGTTGATGACTGCGTCGCAGGGCGGCAGGCCCGCCTTCTCCACCTCTTCCCATGTTACCCCGCCTCGACCGCCCTTTTTGAGAACAATCAGCAATTTTTATGTATTTCAAACAGATAATAAGGATAAAAATAAACTGTAAGTGACCGAAATATTGTATAATATGAAATTATCTCCTTCTTTATTATCCAGGCGAAATAAGATGGAAAGGAAGGGTACCGTGCGGGAGATGAGACGAAGGGAGTGTCCTTGGTTGGTGAGGTGGCGAGTGAGTGCCGACCCAATGAAGCCCGACCCTCCACCCACCAGCACTCGCAGACCTTCACCAGTGCTCTTCTTCATGCTGTCTGTCGTCTTTGTATTGTGATGCAAATTCTATTCTGCCACGCTCGACGCTCGCCCTCCTGAAGTATTGCGGGTGCGTGTGCGTTCGTGATGGTTGCGCACTATCGCACGATGATCACTCTTTGGCGTTTTGTCCTTTAGTTCTTCGATTTTCAACCGAAAATTGTGAGAAGAAATAACAAGAAATAAGTAAAGAAAGGTATTTTCTTTTCCAGTTTGCGTGGCCAAGTTCACACGAGGAAGAACTTGACGCCGGCCTCGTCGCTTTGGTGACCCGAGAAGACCTGCAGGGAGCGCGTGCAGAGCCGGACGAGGGCACATTGATGTGATCGTTAGCCGATGTTTCCAAAAGAACAACGCGCTCATGTACCTGGCACTTGCCCTGCTTCTCGAGGGCCTGGAGTGCCTTCAGCATCACCTGACCGTCCAGGTTGTGGAACTCTGCAGATCCAGCAGCGTTGTGTGAGCCACGATCACACCAAATAAATAAATAAATAAATAAATAAAATAAAATAAAATAAAATAAAATAAAATACTGTAAAAACATGCATAAGAGGTTGGTGTGCCTTCGCCTTCGGTGCTGTCTCCTTCCCGCAGCTCGTAGACGGTCATGACCGTGTCCGTCAGTCCACTGTTGCACACCTGCGCGCCCGCAACGAGCCAGATAGGATTGGGGAGGGGCAGTCACGCAAGACAAAGACAAATAAAAAAAAAAAAGCACGGAAGAATGATGAGCGAGCACACTGCGACGACAGAGAACAATGGGCGATGCCCGCGAGGCCAAGGAATCCTACCCATTTGTAGATGATCTCGCCCCACTGCGCAGGGCTTCGCCACAGGATGGTGAACCGCCGCTTCTCCTTGTCCAGCCACTCGCCGTTGCCTGTCAACACCACGAAAGTGTGAAGGTGTGCCATGCGAGTGCGTGCTGGACCACGTGATGTATGTGCGTGTGTGCGTAGTGCCAACCTTGCTTGGCCAGTTCGTCGAGGATGGTTCTGATATGTTCGGGTGCCAATCGTCCTGTGCAAAGCAGAACCAAAGAGAGCAGGGAGGCCTTGGTCACCACGCGATCTCTGCACGCAGAACTGTAGGAGGAGGGCACGAACGGTTGATAGCAGAGTTGACGAAGAGAGGCGATCTAGCGGCTTCATCGACGTCGAGCTGATACAACTTGAAGTGTCGCGTGAAGTCTAATATGAGCTGGTGCGTTCGAGGAAGCGCGTTAGAGTTAGAGGCAGCAAGCGCTCGCCAAGGCGAGAGCAAGGGGCAAGGTGTACGTTTTGCCACATGGCCATCTGCTTCTTCCGCGTGTTCAACACTGGCTGGACCCTGCATAGTGTTGAGCCAGAATAATCAATACGCTTTGAACTCGAGATTAAGTATAAATAATATTCAGATAAATAATCGGCTCAAGATGAAGGCCTGGCGCACGTGAAGAAGGGCGGACTGGAATAAAATGGCGGAAACGTGAAGTCTCGGTACGTTGCTTGCTGCATCTGGTGAGTTGTATAAATAAAGAGAAAAATAGAAAACTTTGTTGTTTGATCTGACGTCAGCACAGTAGTTTCGTTTATAAATAAGTGCGCTGTAAATTCATCGGGAAGAGAGGATGCATTCGTGGTTGATGCGCGCCAATGCTATATTCTGCTATGCCCTAGTTGTGCTAGCAGTGCTCGTGGGGTGCAACATAGGCACCTCCTACTTCATCCCCACAAATCCAGAGGTGCAATTCGCAGTGACATCGCTGCAGCTCTTCCAGCGCCATCCAACATCGCAGAATGACATCCTTTCGTTGACATTCGATCTCAAGGCCGACCTCTCGAGCCTCTTCCACTGGAACACCAAGCAGCTGTTTGTCTACGTGTCGGCTGAGTACGCCACCAACCGCAACGCGGTTAATCAAATCGTGCTCTGGGATGACATCATCCGACGAAAGGACGCAGTGCTTGACTACACCGACACTCGGGTCGAGTACCTCCTTGTTGATCAAGGCCACGCCCTCAGGTGCCTGCCTTTTCATTCCATTTCATTTAAGATGGCAGGAGGCCAAATCACATCGGCTGCACTCCATTTCATCAATGGAGAGGCTGCTGACATACGACACGTGTGCACGTCCAACCCAGGGGTTCGAACGTGACGTTCTCCTTCAACTGGGACCTGACGCCTATCTCGGGGCTCATGCAGTCGACCACGATGGGCAACCACACCGTCACCCTCCCCGCCGACTACCTCGTCAAGCCCCACCTCCTCAAGGGGCAGCAGTGAGCCACTCGGAGAGCTCGGAGAGGACGGGCGGGCGGCAAGAGGTTGGACGGCTCGACGATGGGTGGGGTTGTAGGTGGAGCAAGTGCTCCACACACTTACGAAACACAACAACACTCGAGCCCCCACACGCCAGCCAGCCACTTGGCTCTCTTCCTCTCTCTTGTTGTTCAAAAAAGCTCACATCGCCTCAGCTGGAGGCCGTGGTGATGGTGATCGCCGGCACAGAGACGGCCTCCTTCGCCTTGCTCTTGTCCCCCTCTTCTTCGCTGTCCTCGCTGTCCTCTACTCTGCCCTTGCCGTGCGGCCGCTTGTCCCCGCTGCTCGTCGCGCTGGCCTCGTCCTCGGCCGGTGGCGTGCCGTGGATGGCCCGCGCCCGCTCGGCCTCGGCCGCTTCGTTACGCTCCCGCTCGGCCTGGAGCATCCGCAGGAATCCATCGAGCCACCGGCGCTCCTCGGCCGCCGCCGACGTCGACGATGCGGGCGACGAAGACGGCAAAGACACCGACGACGACAATGGCTTGGCGCGCGAGACGTCGTTGCCGTCGAACGAGCGGGAGCGGTCGAGCTGTCGCCGGCGCTGATCGAGGAACTGCTCCATGACCAGCGCGATCGCCTGCTTCGAGCACGCCTCGCCGCTCGCCGCCAACTCCTTCACGCTCACGTTGCACTGCAACCACACATTGTCGTCAATAAAACAAATAACAATCAACCAATCGCAAGAGACTTGAGGGACACGTGCCCCGGGGAGTGACGTCATCGCCCTCCTTGCGAGGTCTTCCCGCTTGAGGAGGGGCTTGGCCGGCGTCGTCGAACGCCGCTGGGCCTTGCGCTGGAGGGCCAGCGCGGCCGTGCGCCGGGCCTTGGTCTCGGCCTCGCGCTGAGCCCGATGGCGCGACTCCACTCCGGCGTCGTAGCCGCACGCCTGCGGGCACTCGGCGCGCATGATCTCCGCCAGGCGTTCCACGATCTCCGTACACGCTGGCCTTTGCTCTGATGACGCCACCCACCCCATCAGCCACCGCACACAAACACGCACACACAACGCACGCGACACACACGCACCGGGTCGCTGGGCCCAGCAGTCCTCGATGAGGCAGCGATAGGCGGGGGGGCAGTCGTCGGGGATGGGCGGCCGCTGGCCCGACAGGACCATGTCCTCGAGCCGGCTCATGAAGCGGATCTCGCCAAAGAAGGGCTTGCGGGTGAGGAGCTCCCAGAAGATGACGCCGAGCGAGTACACGTCGGCCTTCTCCGTGTAGATCTTGTTGGCCATGACCTCGGGCGCCAGCCACACTGTGGCAACACACAGCGTGTCGACATTAATTGGTTGTCCTCCGCCTCCCCCCCCAACGTGAGCGGTGTGCGTACCGGGACAGTCGACGCGTCGGCCGGCGGTGTGGTGGGCGGCGCTGAGAGAGACGCCAAAGTCGCACACCTTGGCCACGACCTCGGCATCGGGCGACACGTCGGCCAGCAGTACGTTGGGGCTCTGAGGAACGTAGGGACACGCGTCATTGTACTTATTAGGAAAGTCGTGCATTAGCTGCGGGTGGCAGGCCATGTGTACCTTGAGGTCGCGATGCATCACCGGCGGCGACGTACCATGCAGGTGCACGCAGCCCTTTGCTGTATTTGTTTTGTTTATTTTTGTTTTACAAAAATATTTGAATTAAATAAAATCATGTCAAATGGAAATAAAAAATGCAAAGAAATGAAATGTGGGTGGGCGTACCGATGTCCTTGGCGATCTTGAGGCGCAGCGGCCAGTCGAGCGGCTTGGATAGGTCGCCGAGGTACTCGTGCAGCGAACCGGCGGCCACGTACTCGGTCACGATGCACGCGGGCTCCGTGCAGAATCCCCGCATCGCCACCAGGTTCGGATGCGCCAGGCCACTACACACGCGCACGCACGCATGCAACCCACCCACCCACCCGCACAAAGAGTGGTCATCGTAAAAGCGTTGATGGTGCGAGAAGGGAAGGGGCTGTGTCCGCACCTCATGATCCACACCTCGTGGCGGAATTCCTCGTAGGTGAGGCGTTGTTGGTGGGCCTCCGCTTCGCCCTCGTTGCTGCTGCTCGTGCTGCGCGCACTGTCTATGCTGTCGGCGCTACTGATGCTGTTGCCACCGCTGCTGCTACTGTCGTGTGGACGGGAGAAGGCGTCGACGCCGCCCGATCGCAGAACCTTGATGGCCACCACCTCGCCATTGTATGTGCCCTTGTAAACCGTCGCGAACCCGCCTGAGCTCATCAAAGACGCACGCACGCACACGTAATGAGCACGAGCTCGTGAGGAGAGGGAGAGATGAGGGCACCCTCGCCAATGGGCGGGTCGTGCTTCTCGAGTTGGCTGAAGGCGATCTTGTGGGAGTCGAGATGGGCCATGGCGAGGTCGGGGGCGGCTGAGTCGAGCCTGACCGGCGTCGGCGCACATATCTTTCCCTCCTCTTTGATCATCGCCACGCCAACGCGCGCGCGCGCGCGCGCACACACACACACGCACACACACACACACACACACACACACACACACACACACACACACACACACACACACACACACACACACACACACACACACAGAAGAGAGAGAGAGAGAGAGAGAGGCACGCGGTCCCAAGACAACACGACCAAGGAGGGGGAGAGAGGGGCGGGTGAGAGAGCAACGATCGCCATGGACGATGAGCGATGGACGACACCCGTGCGGTATGCTGTACCGTTAATGAGGCAGTAGAGGAAGGCGTCGTTGGGCGTGATGGCGGCCTGCTGACACTCTTCAAAGGCGAACAGGTAGGGTTCTCGCTCCAGCCCACCAAACACCAGGCAGTGCGGACACGGTACCAAGACACACGCCTGTCGCATTGTCCGCGTCACATCGCGTGTCATGTCGCATGCATGGGAGGAGCGGGAGAGAGAGGGTCGTACGCTGAGGTTGTACCACTCCTTGACGAGCGAGTCGACGGCGGCGAAGACGAGCCAGCACAGGTTGGACATCTGCTCGCCGCGCAGCTCTGTGCGCACCAGGATCCTCAGCTGGCACGACTCGGGCTCCAGCTCGACCAGTATCCTCTCCCTGCCGAGCACATGGGTTGGCGCTCTGGAATGCACACGTATGCACTCCTAAAAAGGAAAGGAATGCGAGTAGAAAGGAAAGGAATGTGTGCAAGGTACCTGGCGATTCGCAGGAGCATGCCGTAGCGCCATAGCAGCTGAGCGGCCACGGGGAAGCCCAGCATGCGGATCATGAGTCGGCCCATGAACCCCTGCGCCGCACCATCGGTGGTCACGTCCCCCGCTGGTTAAGACTTAAAACATGGCGCTGTGCTGGGCCAATGAGAGAGGTTATCGAACCTTGGGCACAAAGTCAAAGTGGTAGAGCCTGCCAAAGACGTGCTCCTGCGCGTCTGCAGCGATCCCAAGGAAGGGGGACGCCACCGCGTCGGCAGATATTAGTTTTCTCTGTTTGTGTGTGTGTGAGCGTGGGGGGGGGGTTGTGGGCTGTGTGAGGGAGACGCACGAATGCGGGAGGGCCACAGCTGAGCAAGCTTGGCAGGCCTGTCGGTGGGGAGCAGCGACGGCACGAGCAACGACCGCAGATGCTCGGTCGGCACGCTCTTCTCCGACGAGTCGCCGCCCTCAACGAACCCTACGGCGCGCGCGCATTCGCGTGAGCCCAGGCAGTGAACAGCGCTACGCGCATACGGATCGCACCGAGCTTGTGGGCGTAGTTCTGCACGGGGAAGATGATCTCGAAGCGCTCGAGGAGCGACAGCAGGAAATCGTGGAGCTCCGGCGGATACGCCGGCGGCTTCCATATCTGCGCCAGCGCCGAGTGCGCGATGAGCCCGTCCCTGGTTGGGCCCACGCAAGCGAATGTGTGTATGAGATCGCGGGAAGGGCTGGCGGGAGGGAGAAGGCCTACCGGCAGTAGTTGTGTTTCGTCGACACCACTGTAGACATCACGTCCATCAGCCACTGAGGGTCCAGGATCACTACATCCCGCAACTGTGAATGCACACACACACACACACACACACACACACACACACACACACACACACACACACACACACACACACACACACACACACACACACAGAACACAGGCGCCGTCCAATCGCAAGATAAGATGGCAGTAGCTGACGAGCAAGGAGGAGCCTCCTCTCCCCAAATTACCTTTTCCTCGTCTCCAAAATGCACGAGGGCGCCGAGGTTGTGGAGGAGGGCGGTGGCGGTGCGAAGGTCGTCCTGGCCGTTTTTGTCGACATCGATCGTGCACAGGCGGGCCAGTTCGCTGTAGTCGTGCCACGTCAGCACGGGCGGAGTCCTGGCCCTGGCCTGCTCGGCGATGACCTTCTCGAGGTGGAGGTAGCTCGAGGGCATCGCGCGGCCTATGTATTCCTGCTTGGCAACGACCGAGCGAATACTGTCGACAAGACTCTCCATGTTCTTGCCGGTCACGGGGCTCACAAAGTGAATGCCCGCCACGTTGGAATACTTCCTGACCGTCGCCTTCAGCCTGTGCAGTTGGTCGCCGACGCCCAAAAATCCATGGATTGTGGAATGTTAGACACGCGTGCGCACACACGAGTTTGCAGAGGGAGTGCGTGCGATGCTCTGGTGGAGGCCAGGAATTCTTCGGTGCATCTCTCGTTTTCGGCGTGGGTGCCGATGATGAGCACGGGTGAGTCCTTCGTAGCCGCCTTCACCGATTGTAACCTTTACAAACGAAGGGTGGTCAAAGTCGGCGCTCAAGTCAAAGCTAGTCACAGTCAAGTGGGCGTTAAAATGCGCAATCGGTGGCGTTACCAATACTCAACGCGCGACTGGACGATCGATACGAGGTTGAAGACGACGAGGAAAAGGGAGCGCTCCGACAGGAAGAACTGGTGCGTCGCGTAGTAGATCTCCTGGCCTGTCCTCAACAACGGAGAGGGTGAGGCGCATGCCAAACCCCTCCCCCAGGCATGGCGCCAGTACCGGCGAAGTCCCAGGCCGAGAGTTCGACGGCCGGCGCGTCGTCGCCCCACTCGGCGTCCATGGGCAGGCTCCAGCCATTGATATCGATCCCGTCGGTCGACAACGGCGCCGCATGCGTGGCTACGCCGCGAAACATATATGCCGACATCGTTGGGCCATATTATTATAAAAATTATTTTGATCAAAAGTATTTTTATTGGCAGGAGAGGCGTACGGCTGATTTCGTCCTCGCGTTTGACGACACGCGACGCCGCCTTGGCCTTTTGGCCAGTCCGCTGAAGTGCACGAAGCAGCGACGTCTTCCTGTACAACATGGCCGTGATGAGGATGGATCTCAGCATTGCGTCAACCGAAATGAGAGAGGCGACGCGCGTTGTACCCGACGTTTTCCTGCCCGACGAACATGAGCTTGAGGCGGTAACACGGCGACTGACCCCGCAACAGCTGGCCCAGGTAGGCCACGATGCTGCCCGAGCCCAGTGCCACCACCTCCGGCGGCGGCGACCTGCCCCCCCCCCAAAATGCAATCTCAGCACAAACACCACGCAGGCACGCACACACACACACACACACACACACACACACACACACACACACACACACACACACACACACACACACAAAGCGCAGCACATTACCGGAGGCGGCCCAGCTGCGTGCCAACCTCGAGCCGTTCGAGTTGGGTGAGGTTGCCGAGCTGGGCGGGCAGTTCTTCGATGGAATTGTCGTTGAGGCTCAGCACGCGCAGTTGCGTGAGCTTGGCCAGCTCGGCGGGCACGGCGTCGAGCAGGTTGTGGTCGAGATGGAGCTCCTCGAGCGTGCCGGCCATGCGGCCGAGGTCGTGGGCCGGCAACCCCGAGAGCTGGTTGTGGGACAGCCACAGGCGCTCCATGTTGGCCCACCTAACAAACCAGCCCGGCGGGACGGCGATGAGCCCGTTGTGGCTGAGGTCGAGCCGCCGGAGCGTGGTGAGCCCGCCCAGGTCCGTCAGCCGGAGCTTGGGTTCGCCTGCGTTCCAAGTCAACGCCCCCCCCCAGTCAACGTTTGTCTCGGTCAACCCAAGTCATGGAGTGATCACCTCCGTGCGACTTTGCCTTGACTTCGTGGTTGTCCGACAAGCAATTCCTGTTGTGTGCACGCGAGGCCAGCCTGAGCAATTAAGGTGGCAAGAGCGCTAGGGGAGGGGGAGAAGCACGCCTACGCACCGCAGGTACAGCTCTTGCAGGTCGGGCAGCTCGACGATGGTCCTGGGCAGGGCCGCCAGCTGCGGGTTGTCGGACACGGAGAGCACGCGCAGCCGAACGCAGCCACCGAGGCCATCGGGCAGGCCCGTCAGCAGGTTGTGCGAGACGTCCAGCTCCTCGAGCGACGACAGCGACGTGAAGAGGCCCGGCGGCAATGACGTCAGCTTGTTTCCGGCCACGTTTAGCCGAGTCAGCGACGACAGCTGCAGCACGGCCTCCGGGAGCGTTCGTTCGCCTATTATCGAATAACATTACTGAATACAAATAATAACAATAATAATAATAATAATAAACAAAAAAACAACAAAAAAGTTGTTGTTCACCTAGGTCGTTGGTGATGTTGTTGTGGGCCAGGTTGAGCACGCGCAGGTTGACGAGGGACGCCACGTGCTTCGGCAGCCGTTCGATGAAGTTGTGGGCCACGTTGAGCTCGGTCAGGCTGCGGGGCAGCCGGCCCACAACGGCCTCGCCCTCGTCGGCGTGCGGCAGGTCGACGACGAACGAGGCGAGCAGGTTGTGGGAGAGGTCGAGCGACTGCAGGCTCGACGGGAGCCGATGAAGGCAGGTCGACACGCAGGAGATAAAGTTGTGGGCCAGGCCGAGCCCGACCAACGGCGTCGTCGCGCCCTCGCCGCGTTCGACGATCTGTTCGATGGGCGCCCGGCACAGAGCCAGGCGATCGAGCCCGAGCGTCGAACCGGTCATGCCACCGTCCCCTCCCGACTTCTTGTCGACTCTCGAGTTGGCCGCCCAGCGCAGGTAGTACTCTGCCCCAAGCCGGTGATGAAAGTGAGCTAGGCGATAAGGGGTGTGGCGGGGGAGGGCGAACCGGTCCACAGAGTCACAGGGACCGAGTGGCTGTCTATGGGGAGCTGGTCGCCGCCGCGCGGGCCGTAGGCTTCGTCGACGAACTCGGTCTTGTGGGCCATCACGTATGCCCACACCGCCACAGTCTTCTCCAGCTTCAGCTTGCCTGCGAAACCCACGCAGGTTGAATATCGCACGCTCACGAAATTCATAAATAACAGATGATATCATTTGTTATTTATGAATTAATTTAATATATCATTTTCTTTATAAACGATTTACCTTTGACTCGGTCGTGCATGGTGTTGGCGAGGAAGGAGCCGAAGCGGGAGCTGTAGACAGAATCGAGCAGGAACAGCAGCAGCGCCGGACCGAATTCGAACTCGGAGGGGAAGCGCGTCCACAGCTGCCACACTGCCGACGTGTCGTGTGTGCGTGACGACACACGCGACAATGTCAAGAGAGAGGATCGAGCCAACGAGAAATGGTGTGATCAGAGAGCAAAGGCCAATGATGATGTCACCTGCGTCGATGAACTGGACAAACAGGGCCGAGTAATGCTTGGGCAGGTACTTGGCCTTGTTGCCTTGGCCCCACTCGAACTCTGTCGGCCAAGAAGAAGTGAGCGAAACCAACGTCAAGGAGAAACGAGGGAGCGATAGTGAGAGAGAGAGAGAGAGAGAGTCCGGACCAAAGGCCATCCACTCCTTCTCGATGAGCAGGCAGAATCCCTCTATTGTCCTGAAGTGCTTGTCCATGCATATCTGTAGTCGCCGATTACGTCTCGGCCAATCGCAAGCCGCAAATAAAATGCACTAAAATAATTAAAAATTGGCCAATAAAATGTGCGTACCTGCGCCAGGCTCACCACCTGCGGCACGGACTCGCCGCCGCCTCGATTGGTGACCACCACCTGCGGGAATGTCACATAAGTGAGCACGAGAGTGTTGTTGTGGTGAGCGTTGTGGGTCGGGGAGGAGAAGCCGAGTACAGGAGCCCCGAGCCGCATCTGGTCGACCACTTGGGCGGTAGCCGCCAACAGGCCCCGGAGGCCATCGAGCCATCTGGTTGAGTCCACCGAGCGCCGCCAGCCCCGCGCGGCCTGCTCGCCGCCATCGGGCGACGAGAACTGACACGCGTCAAACGTAGATACCAGATCGCTCAGCTTGCCAAGGCTCTCGTCGACCGCCGCGGGCGACATCAACAGGGCACTGCGCATGACCACCCTCTTGCCGTCGCCTGCCGGGTGAGATCGGGTAGGTGAGGCCTTGCACCACATAGAGCGTCGACAAAAATGGCATCACGAGCCTCGTACGCAGTTCAGTCGTTTTGCGGTTGGCTGCTCCTTCTGCAATACCACATCACACACATCACACCACACACCACACACATTACAATTGAGTGAAGGACACAAGGAGAGAAGAGGTGTGTGACGGACCAGGTTCGCCGGCGGCAGCGGCCTTCTTGCGGCGAGCAGTGTTAAAGACGTGGACCTCGTCGACGCGCGGATGCAGGAGCAACACGTGCTGAAGCATGTAGAGCGGCTTGCCCTCGACCTCCTTCAGTCCGCCGGCCATCCAGAGGCTGTCGGTGTCGGCCAGACCGCCCGAGCCCTGGTCCTCGTCTATCAGCACCGGGAACGCGCGGAGCAGCGACGCCCCGGACGAGGGGCAGCGCCAGCACAGCGACATCGCGAGCTGCTGCCATTTGAGCGACGACTTCCACAGCTGCATGATCGTGTCTGCCGATGCGATCAGGTGTCAGTTAGCGCGTCAGACACACACACACACACACACACACACACACACACACACACACACACACACACACACACACACACGACGTTGCAGCAAAGGCGACGACGGCTCACGCACCGTCGGCGATAGAGGCCGGTACAACGAAGAGGTTGGGGAAGCGCGGATAGCGAAAGTCGCGGTTGAGTTTGGAGATGCGCCACTGCTTGTCGGGCACCTGCTGTCGCTTGAACTCGGCCGCCACGTCGTAAAGCACAAAGCCCATCGCATTGGGCACCGGTGCCCCCACGAAGCTCTCCCTGTTCTTATACGCGAACAGGTCCCTGTGTGGGTCGCCGGTTGCATTAGCCCGCGCGTGTGGCGTGCGACAGTGACTGGGGGCGTGTGGCGTGCGACAGTGGGGGCTGTACGAGAGCTTGGGCGGACACAGTCGCTGCTTGAAGATCGCCGACACGGCCTTGTGCGTTTCGGCGCTGAGAAAGAAGACCGACACGCACCGAAAGTCCTTGCATCTGAGCGCAAAGCCCTGAACGTCCTGCTTGGCGTGCCTCGCCTGCTCGACCTTCATTACCACCGCTAGCGGCACGGAGGTGCTCCTTTCCTGAACGGAAAGAGTTACTCGATGACCGTGCGTGTGCGCATGTGTGTTGCGAGCGCGTGTGTGACATACCTGATTCACAAAAATGAGGCGGTAGTTGGTCACCCAGAGCGCGGCACGCTGGCAATCGCGCAGGGTGTGGTGCGCAAACAGCACGTCGTGCCCGACGCTCACGCCGCCGTAAAGCAGCTGCTCGCCCGCAATGGGCTGGTCCTCTGTGCCCGATTCCAAGCACACCCACACCACACACACCACACACACACACACACACACACACACACACACACACACACACACACACACACACAAATGCGCGTGAGCTCACCTCACCAGGCCACTAGCTGTCACAATCTAGCGGCGTTGTACCGGGGGAGCTGTGTGGAATGGTAAAGGCGCTCCCGGTTGCGCCTGAGGTCGATGAGCTGGTGCTCTTTCTTCGTAGCCGGCCAAAGCGAGACGACGTCGACGACAAAGTGGCCTTGGTGGTGGGCGACAGCGGCGGGGAGGACAGAGGCGAAGAGGGAGGCGAGGCGGCGCTGAGCTCGGCACGAGCGTGGAGGATGGCTTGAACCCACTCGCGGGCCGACTGCTCGTCGTGCGCGGCCAGCACGTACACGCGCGTCTCGGTCACCACCTCGAACTGCACGCGGCCCCTCCCGCTGCCCTTTTTGTTGCCCTCCAACGACGCCGCCACGAGCCGCGCATCATGCACTCGGCCGAGCGCGATCGAGCCCCGCTCCACCACGTCTGCCGTACCACGCGTCAGAAGAGGCGGCGACGGTCGCATGCTTGGCATTCCAAGATATTTTGGTGGCCATGCTCTCATAAGGAAGGCTCTGCGTGGGGAGGCGGGGGTGAGGGGTGGGCACCGTGTCTCCTCTTTTTGGAGTAGACGAGGGCCGCGGGGGTGAGAGCAAAGTGTCGGGTCTGCCAACGCTTGCCCACGAGCGAGGGCGAAGGCGACTGCTTCTCCAGGTCGCCCTCTCGCAACACCGCACCTCCGACCGCCCGCACCACCACCCGACCTGCAGCTTCCGCGGGGGCGCTGGGTTCCATGTGCCACTTATTCGCTTCACTTTTAGCTCTGGGCTCCTCCTTGGTCTCTTGGCGATGGCGCGCTGTTTCGTGCGTCGACAAAAAATGTACATTTCTCGACCGCGCTTGCCACGTGTTCGTACAAGTGTTCAACTCAAGTGCGAAAAGAGACATCTTGTTTAGTTGCACTTGCTTGTTTCTGAGGATTGAGGAGTTGAGGGCTGGGCCGCCGGAGGACGCCCGCCGAGGCGGATGATGCGGTAAAGGCCGGAGCCCAGGAGCAGGTGGTACATGGTGAACATGACAGAGCAAAGGCTGGTGATGAGCCCCGAGGCCAACGGCCCGGCGCTCCACGCCTCGACCAGCAGCGCATAGCCCAGCACGGAGAGGTAGCCCAGCCGCAGAACCAGGAAACCGATGAAGTGGGCTACAAGGAGCGGGAGGAGCAGCTTCGAGGCTTGCAGCGGCGTCTTGGGCACCACCTGCAACGGCCACATCCTCCACCATCAGGCACCGCTCACATGCTGTTAGACCAAGAAAGGGGCCACGGGAACCTTGCTGAAGAAGAGGTCGATGGACCCGGAGCCCAGAAGGATAGCGTAGCACTGCGCCATCTTGTACCAGTCGTATCCCCACACGGCACAGGAGACACCCATGAGGAGCGCCACGCCGTGGTGGAGGTAGAGCGGCAGGCCTTGCATTCCAGTTAAGCCCCCTATATAACGCCCCCCCCCCCCGCCTCTACCCCATCACCATGCGTCCCGGCCACGCACAGGCTTAAACCCCCCCCCCCATCACACTCAGCAGGAAAGTTGAACCTCCAAGAGCGGCAAGCAACGAATCGATGATGTCATAGCCAGCCTCCCAGTAGAGGGCATTTTCGAACAGTGCCGGGTCGTTGGTCACGATGGCGGCCACGCTCAGCGCGGCGGCCACGGCGTGGTGGAAGCACCCGGCCAACCGCCCGGTCATGCGGTCACGCTCGTCCTCGGGCAGGGCGGCCCACCACCTGGCCCCCGTGGCCTCACACGCTACACGAAGCCCATAGCCCACGACACACTTGACCACCTGCAATAGCGCCCCTGCGACCACTACACGTTATATTGGGGGGGGGGCTGTGATGGGACGATGATGGTCTACCCACGCTCAGGCCGGCCAAGAGGAAAGTTGCCAACACGCCAGCCAGGGGACCACCTCTATCTGCAGTAGCGGGAGTCGTGGAGTTGAACGATTGGCGTGCTTCCTCCATCTTCTACTTACTCCAAGAGGTGACACTACCTAGGTAGCTCTTCTCTCCCACCATAATACACAACACGACCCAACCCAACCACCCTTCCACCGATGTTCAGCGAAACAAAGAGGGGAAGGACAGAGGAAACGAAAAAGCGATTGGCTGCAGCCAACACCGACCAACAACCAACCAGCGCTGGTGAGAGGGGGGGGGGGTTAGAAGGAGGAGGCGAGGCGCTGCCTGAGCTTGGCGGCCTCCTCGGCAGACTCGTGCGCGGCGGGGTAGCGGCCATCGAGCCGGCCAAAGGTGAACATCTTGTACTCCCAGCCGCCCTGCTTGGCCTTGCCGTCTGTCGGTGGGCCCATCGTCAGCTGCAGCGCGCGAATGAAACGCGTCGCAAATGCAACGCGCGCGCGATGGGAGGTTGGCATTGGTACCAAAAATGCTCTGGAGGTGGCCGGGCAGAGAGTACTTCCTTCGAAGAGACGAGGGGTCGGCGATGTCGAGATCGGAGAGCGGCGTGTATCTGCGCAGGAGAGGAGAGGTCAGCAGCAGCTCACTGGGTGGTGGGGGGTGGTGGGGTAGTGGGGTGGTGGTCTTGGACGGGCTGGGCCTACCTGGAGTCGGCGAGGAAGGACTCGTTGAGAAGCTCCCGCATGAGCAGCGTGACGTACTTCTTGTTGAGGTGACGGTTCGGGTGCTTGTCGCCGACGAGCTTCAGCCATCCGGACTGGGCATCGTAGCGGGTACCTGCACGTCGTAGTCCAGATCAGAGAGGTCGCACGCACACACAGAACACACACACACACACACACACACACACACACACACACACACACACACAGAACACACACACACACACACACACACACACACACACACACACACACACACACACACACACACGAGAGAGAGAGAGAGAGAGAGCTTGGGCAGGAGAGCCGTACCGACGAGGTCCACAAGCCTCTGCTGCACGGCGGGCGGGAGGCTGAGGGACGGAACGTGGACCTTCATGACCACCTTGCGCTGCATAAAGTCCCTGCGACCAAGGCTGCCCATCGCGACGTCGGGGTCCTGCGTGAGGAGGAGAGGAGCGAGAGAGGGTGAGGTGAGTGGTAGTGTCGACACAAACGCGCGTGCGCGAGGGTGGCGCCCTCACCATCGAGTAGCTGTGGATGAACTCGACGGAGGGCTCGCCGGGGACGGGTTCGTTGGCGAAGATCTGCTTCTTCTGCGAGTCGTCGAAGGGCACCTTGACGTGCTCCTGCAGCCTGTGGAGCCTGGCCTCGCGCTCCCTGGCCCGCTGCATGGCACCCTGTGCGCGTCGCCACACGGACACCGTCGAATCAGCAAACGTTATAATTGAATTGAATAAAATTATTAAAATAATTAAATTAAACGAGCAAGTCGGCACACACCTCACGGCCGCCTTCCATAAGGTCGTACACTGTGGCCACGCGTGCGTGAGGAGGAAAAGCGTCATGAGCTATGCACACTACGCACACGCGGGTTGTCCGGGGGGGTGCATACGCGGGTGTCCGTCAGGGTCGGTGATGCCGGGAATGTCTTCGAGCTTGGCTTCCCAGTCGACGTCGCCGTCCTCCTCGTCTTCCTCGGGCTGGTCCGGCTCCAGCTGGCCGCCCTCGGCCTCGAGGAAGTTGACCACTTCCTCTTGGATCGACTCCTGGGTGGCGCCGCCGCGAACACGCCGATTGAGGTCCTTCTGGAACGCGGCGAGCTTGGCGCGCCAGGCGGCCTGTTCAGCCTCGATGAGGGCGGGGTCCTTGGGGGCGGCTCCGCTCTGGGCCTGCGGTTGCTCGGTAGCGGGCATGAGAGCGTCGAGCAGGGCGTCGTGGGCCTTCTCCCCCTCGTCCTTGCTCTGCTCGGTCGGCCGCAGGACGGCATCGAGGAGATTGGCAATGTCGTCGCTGTCCTCGTCCTCCTTCTTCTTCTTCGACTTTGTGTCTTTGTCCAAGAGGACGAGGATGTCCTCGTCTTCGTCCTCCTCCTCCGCGGCGCCGATCTTGGCGACGACCTCGTCGATGTCAAAGGCTTCGGCAGCGGCCGAGGTCTCCTCGCCTTTCTCGGCCTTCACCAGCGCCTCTGTCATAAAATGAAAATCAAATTATTGAAATATAAATAATAAAAGATGTGGCGGTACGGTGAGCGGTGGCGTCGTCCTCCTCCGGGAGAAGGCCGTGCTTCTTGAGCTGCTCCCTCAGGAATCGCAGGTTGCGCGCCCTATTCGAGTTGGGGGGGGGGCAAACAATTGAGTAAACAGGCCAAAATCGACAGAGAACAAGAACGGAGCGCAGGACAACGCGACAATATGTACCTTTGCTTGATGTGGGACAGTTCGAGGTCCTCCTTGGGCCAATCGCGGGGCGTCCACTTGCCCTTGAAGCGGGCCGGGTCCTGCGGTTGTGTGGCCACGTGTTTGGCCGGACGGTGAGTGCGCGTCCAAAGAAACACGGCGCACGGTGTGTACGCACCGACTCCCACGTGGCGAGGCGGGCCTCCTTCTCCTGTTCTCCTTCCATCTCATCGACGAGGTCTGCGATCGCAGCCGAACGTGATTAACAAAAGAAAAGAAAATGGAAAAGAAAAGAGGCGAAGTGGTGGCTGGGGCTACGCACCAGAGAGCTGCTCCTCGGCCGACAAGGTGAGGGTGTGCCAAATGTCGTCTTCTACATCGGCCTGGTTGGGGAACTCGCTCGGGTTCTCGGGATCGAAGAACGTCTCCCACACATATCCGTCATCTGTGCAATTAAAAAAAAAAAAAAAAAAAAAAATAGAAACCGCCCATCGACACCACGCCCCAAAACGACATGAAGTGGATTAGAGCCAGCCACCACGTATCCCGTCTAAGTCTACAATTGCGCGCGGCGAGCGTGAGCTTACGGCTGTGCGGGACCAGGCTCTCGACTCGCTCCCTGGTGTCGCCAAAGAACTCCGGATAGAGCCTGTCGTGGATCTCCGTCTCCGAATGCGTGGCGATGAAGTTGAAATACCTTTTGCATCACGACACACGACGACGGGGTCGGCATCAGATAGAGAAACAACTTTATGCACAATATGAACACAGAAATTAAACCGAGCGAAAGAAGGGGAGTGGTTACTTCTTCAGCTCTTCTCCTTTGATGCTGACGTCGGGGACCGAGAACGGGTAGTGCAGCGTCTGCAAGTACACTGCCGCAACGTAACACATCACAGCGAGTCGAAGGCGTCAGCAGCGGACACGACAATGACAAGTAGAGATTGGGGGGGCGTACGCTTTCTCTGCCGGTCCTGGTTCAGCTCGAAGAGGCTCTTCTTGCGGGCGGGCAGGAGGCCCAACTTCTTCTTCTCCTTGTGCGCTTTCTTTGCGGCCACGCGCTCGCTCTTCCTCTTCTGCTGCTTCTCTTGCCTGCACGAGCCACCGGCTCGGTCAGCGATGAGGTGCGATCATCGACACGGACAGCAGCAGAGCAGCGCACGCAGCGCACGAGGGGAGGGGAAAGCGCGGGAAAGAGGAGGAAGCATACAAGACGTTCTTGTACTCCTGCAGGAACGGCCGCTCGTAGAGGATCTTGAAGACGCCCATCTCCTCCTTGAATCGGTCTTCCTTGATCTTCTGCACCTGAGGTACCGCAATTTCACATACCAAAACGATCAGAAACAGCAAAATGACATCCAATTTGTTGCACATTTATTCGCTCTCTTATATCAATTGCGGGTTTGTTCCGATGGTTTGGACTGAGAAAAATGCAGAGGGGCGAGCGAAAGCGGCTGAGATGTAATGGTACCTTGGGAAAAGCAAAGGAGAGGCGGAAATCTAGTGCGGCTCCGTCGGGGGTGGCGGCTGGCACCAAGTAGGTGGAGGGGTGGGGCTCGGGGGGCGGGCTGGTAGCGAAGATGGTGAGCGGCGTGACCGGACCCTTGATGAGGTGCTTAATGGAGTCGCTCTCCTCTTGCTGGTCCATCGTCGGTGTTGCAGCGTAGGACCGAGCATTGAGGACCAGCGCCCCCGCGGAGCGCTGCTGGCGATTAAGATGGTGCTGGACGTGCGGCAGCCGGACCACATTGTGGCGAATCTTGGCACGGGAGGACAGCATTCTTTATCTCGCTTCTCTACAAGAAGCTTGGACAGAAGGTAGGGAGATCGATAAATTAATCGCTCCCTTGTTCTGTTGATGCTCCGCCGGGCAATGAAAAAAAGAAAATATATTTTTCATTTTGTTTTTTCCTACACTACAAAAAATGGCGCACACCGAACGAAGTCACTTGCCGGGAGGTCTACGCGGAGGGCGCACTGTCTTGCCAGGCCGGCTCTGTGACGAGGGCGAAACATGGTCAAGATGGTCGTACTTCTGCGAAGTGACGGATGTATGTATACCTGGCCTGAGCGGGCTTGCGGCTGCGGCTGCGCTTGGGCCGGCGGTAAGGGAGCAAGGAGGGAGTGGATAGATGGCAGGGGCTGATGCTGGTGCTGCTGTTGCTGTTGCCGAGGAGCAGACAGTGGTTGCGCTGGTGGAGCCGACGGGTCGGCTTGCTGCGGTGGGCGCAGCGGAATTGGAACCTGGAGGGGCGACCCGCCGGCCGGCGGAGGGTTGAGCGGGATCAAGACCGATCCAGGCGGAATTACAGTAGCACCATCCGCTGGGGGAGCCAGGGGCGCGACGCTTTGAGGAGGGACACTGCCAGGTGGTGGATCGAGGAAGAACCCTGTGGGCAGGATGCCCAGCACGGTCTGCTGGATAAAGGCCGAGACCTGTGCGAGCACCGCCTGCGCGCTCTGGCCGGCCGCTTGCTCGTGGCTTGCCGCCGTTTCGGCCAGCTGGGCCATGCCCTCGGCCACTGTGCGTAGCTGAGCGACCACAAACTCGAGTTCAGTCACCCCGCGCTGCGCCCCTTTTGTGGACAAGTTCGGAAATTTCGGTAATCGCCAAGTGATATTTAAAGAGCGCCAATTTTGATGCAATCTGATTGGTTGCCCAGCCGCTGACCGGCAACGCGGGTAGCAAGCCGGAATAGCACAGAAATCAGCCGCGCCAACGGACACTGTGCCGCATGTGCGTGAGGAGAGGGCGGCAGGTTGGTGGTGTGTACGCGTACCATGGGCCAGTTGGCGCTAGCATCGAACGTGAGGCGTGTGCCGGCGAGAGCGTGAAGCGCGGCCAAGGCTTCAGGCGTAACCAGCGGTGATACCTCAGCAGCGGTCGTTAAGGAAGAGGGCGACGGTTGGAGTTGTTGTGCTTGTTGAAGCACGAGCCGTGGTTGTGGAGCAAAAGAAGGCGAAGAAAGAGAAGGTGAGGCCGAAGGGGCAGGCGTGGATGCGGCACTACCTGTGTTCGCTGAGCGAGCGTGCTTTGAGGAGCGAGGGGTTCTTCGTGGTGAAGATGACGGGGCGCTGTTGATTTGCTCCACAGCATCTCGTCGACCACTTGATCGCACACCAGGGGATGACGTCGATGAAGAAGGATGGGTAGCTGTAGACCTCGAACTTGGAGTTGCGGGAGTGGAAGTAGATTGGTTCGAACCTTCCTCGTAGGCGGCCGCGAGGAGCGAGGCAAGCTTTTCGGAACTACCCGCATCGCCACCGCTGCTCCACTGCGCACCACCTCCTTCTCCTTCTTGACACGATTCATCTTCGCCACCTCCAGCGCCATTAGTGCGCCGCTCACGCTCCTTCTCCTCGCCTTCATCGTCGTCCGAGGCCCATCTACGCCGGCTCATGACCGTTCTCTTCGAAAGTTGTTAGCTGCGTTGGACGAGGAGAGCTCAGGTAGGGATGTATCGGTCAGCTGTGTTGTTGAAGGAAGATGGGGTGAGCACAGAGCGGCCACAGATTGTAACAAGGTGCGGTGGCCATTTTTGTACTTTGTCCTTCAGGCTTACCCTTCAGGAGAGCTCAAGTAAACAGCGTGTATGCACGTCTCCGACTAGGATGATGCTCAGACTGGTGACGATGCAGAGCTTACAAAGCAGATAGGGTGAGGAAGGTTGGGGGTGAAGTGAGGGGGCGAGCAAGCTTACCAGAGAGCAAGACAGATCAATCAATCTAGTGCTCGCCGAGGTTGAAACTTGTTAGGCACACAAGGCAAGGCCGTTCGCTGCCCTTGAGGGAGGGGGAACGAGGAGAGGGTCAACAGTGGCGGCTGTGCTTAGTGAGCGCGGGTCAATGCTTCATGCGCCCAGAATAGCTCCTGCACCCCTTTCTCCTCCAGGGGTGTTGCAGTTGCGCAGGTACGACATCCGCTCTGTTTGCCTTTATCGCGGTAGCTCTGGGATGAGCTCGAATGGCCATTGGTCCATCGTCGCGCCCTCCGTAACCACTTCCGTCGGCTTTGGTAGTAACGACGAATTCGAAACATAATGGTGCTGACACGTGCGCGCATGCCTCAAATTTGAGGCATAGTGGCACAGCGAACGGGAACCGCCCACATATGTGACAGGGCCATTTCCGAATCGATTCCCAATTCCGATGCGAGGCCGTGCAACCCAAGCAGGCAAAAAGCCAGTCGATTTGCACGATCATAAGAACAAGTTGGGGTTGCGCTGTGGACTGCCTCGCATACGGCGTTACTGGGAGTTGGTGGCGGCGGCTTCGGCAACAAAAGCCGCGTCGTAGACGGACCGCTTGAGGACGCCGATGAAGGGCAGGCACCTGTAGCGCTCGTCGTAGTCCATGCCTTGAGAACGCGCACTGGTGAGCAAATAGGGCCCTCTGTATCGGGCACGTGTGGCCTCTGGGAGAGCGTGACGTACCATAACCAACAACCCACTTGTCAGGGATCTCGAAACCGATGTACTTGATACCGAGCTCCTCAGGGGCGACCTGTGGAGGAAACGTTCGACAGAAGAACAGCGACACAGAGCATGAGGCAATTCCATTCAAATGGCCGACGGGATTCGTGTGTGAGATGGGGCACCTTCAAGCGCGAGGGCTTCTCAAGGAGGACGCATATCTCGAGCGAGGCGGGCTTGCGGGAGAGGAGGAGATTCTTAAGGTACCGCATCGTGTAGCCACTGTCGACGATGTCCTCCACCACCTTTTTGCAGCCCGCCAATGACCCAAAGGTAAGATGTGGTGAGTTGTCATCGTATCAGATCACCATCGGGATGATCATCCCAATGTTCGTCAATGATGCATGCAAAGAGACAACGAATGGAATTGCTCCTAATTGGCCGGCGTGAGGAGATGAGCTCCTCTACTTGGCCGCCATAAGGAGATGGAGACTTGCCAATAAAAATGCAAAAGAAACCACAACTCCGCCGTGACCATAAAAGATTAAAAAATATTAAAAAAACACAATATAAAAAAAACCCACAAATAAGCGTGTCGTCACGTACAACAACGTGCTGGCCCTCAATGGAGGTCCTGGTGTCCATCACGATCTTGACAGCACCGGAAGAGACAGTGGACGAACCGTATGACGAGACAGCCTGAGCAATCACGAAGTAAAAGACACACCGGGGTAGTAGTGGTTAGTCGCCCGAACGCGTCAAGAAACTCGGAAGTGACCAATAATCGACGAGAAAGTCATTCCGACACTTGCACTGAGAACATGTGCAAACAGCGATGCACGCGAATGCTCCGAGATGAACCCAGATCGTGGGCCGATCGGTTGGTGGTGTTGAGGGCAAAATCGCACAGCCAAAAGATCGAACGCGACTAATGGATGGAAATTTGAAATGACAACTTGAAAAAAAACGGTAAGTGGTACCATGAATTCGATCTTTGCGTCGACGTGCAGACGCTTGACGAGATCGGTCATGAACATGACGGAGCCCTTGAGGATGCCTATGACGACAATGCTCTTTCCCTTGTACTCCTTGTTAATCTGCTCGGCGAGCTGACGCACGCGGGCCTCGATGGCACCCTCTGACACGAGAACTTCCTCCATGTCCATCATCTGCTCCGAGAACGATCCGCTCCTGGCCCTAGCCATTTTTAATGTCGCGTCGAATGAAGGCCGATGTGTTGTCGGGAGATTAATCTCGGTCGCCGGAGAAAGAGCAGAAAGCACGAAATGGCTAAAAGATATTCTTTTTTCTTGTTTTACATGGCCGGATCTATCCCGCCACCCCCGCCTCTTGGATAGACAAGCCATCACCGACTGCACGACCGTTACCGGTTGTCTGGGGAGGAGCCACCACGATCAATAAAAAGTGCCGTTTGGTATCGCTGAACGGGCCCCAACACCGTACACCACCCGATGTCGCTGTCGCGTTGGCCAACAAGACATCGGGCGGTGTATGGCGTCAAGGACCAACGAACATGTTCGCCATTTTTTGTCGACCACCAAAAGAGCAGCACAAAAGAGCAGTCCTCGTCCCTCTCTTAGGTGGCCGGTGAGTGTCGGCAACAACAGGCCAAGGAAAGACATAAGTTAGCAACGGACGGATACGAGACACACAGAGAGAGCGATAAACGGAAACGGGCAAGAGGGAGGCATGGATCAGAGTATGCGTGAGGCGGTGGTGTTGGAGGGCTACCTTCAGCGCCGACCCACCACCAAAGCGCTGGTGAAGCGTTGGCAAACGCGGCACGTCACCCTCACACGGTCCTCCCTCACCATACGAAAGAAAAGAGACGGTATAACCCCTCCTCCCTCCATTCTCTCCCATCACCAACAAATTCCACGCAAATCTATATATCTATCTATCACAACGAATGTAATTCAAAGCCACAAATATTATTTTATCTGCAAAACGCTGCACAATCAAATCAGAATCAAGATAGATCACCTAGACAAAGAACCTTTCGAACGGGCACCCGGTCTGTTCCGGAAACCACCGCAATAAGGCCACAGAGAAAATGGCCAAATAAATACTCGATAAAAGATGAACAAATCTTTTATGGTGCCGCACGCTGCTTGCGCCAAGCCAAACTCACCCACGAACGATGTGTGCCTCCAGACGCCATTCCCCAGACTTCGGTGTCCCTATCGCAGGTTGAAGGCGTCAAGATGGCTTCGCCGAGCGGCAACAAGCGCGCCGTGTTCGAGGTCATGTCGCAGGGGGCCGTCCACGGCTTCGCCACCGAATCGGAGAGCGATGCGCAGCACTGGGCCGACGCTCTTCTCCGCGCGCGGGCCCAGCTGCAGGCCACAGCGACCGCCAGCGGCACGTCCATCATGATGACACCTACGCCCATGTCGCGCGTGCCCACGCCAGCCTCCTCGGCGTCGCTCTCCCAATCGCAGTCGGGCCAGCTGTTGGTGCCCACGGCGCGCACTGGGACTTCGCCGCAATTTGGGCGCATCATTAGCAGCGACGGGATGAGCCAGATCTCTTCTTCGCAGGACTGGTCTGGGGCCTCTTCGTCCAACGATTCCAGATACAGCTCGAACACAGGTACGCGAAAGGCGCCCCATGGCTCTGGCCGGCACGCATGGTTGCTGCTCGGACTTCACACCTCTGATACTCACGCTACACACATGCACACACACACATAACAGGGGCTGTCCTCATCGCGGGCGAGCAGTTAATGTACAGCACAGGGGCGGAGGGGGAAGACGTGCTGTTCACGCACCATTCGTCACGTAACTGCCGCGAGGCCATACTCAAGGCCACCAACTACCGCCTCATCCTGGTGACCAAGGTGCGTGCGCCCACCCCTCAGAGACAAGGCGACGTTGTTGTTGCGCTTCCGCGCAGTACGCTCCGTGTCGCTCTTGTTCACGGTATCGACGACGTGCAGAGAAAGAAGAAGAATGTGAGCGTGCCGCTGGCCTTGGTGATGAAGGTGGCGCTCGCGAGACACGAGGACCGCAATCTGCCTGGCTTGGCCCTCACGTGCAAGGACTTACGCACGATCTCGCTCTACTTCATCTATCCCGAGCATCAGCTCAACCTCTCCACGCTCCTCAAGCAACACCTCTTCCCGGCTCAGATCTTGTGCGTAGGCTGTTTACCTATTTTTTTGTTTTGTTTTGTTTTATTATCTTTATTCATCCATTGTGCTGCTTGAACATCTGCGCTAATTCTCGGCCATGCGCATCAGCGATCTGTTCGCCTACAAGAACAAGGAGCAGTTTGGCGCCTGCCACACCAATGTGTCTGGATTCAGCCTGTACGATCCACACAAAGAGTTCGCTCGGCTCCAGCTTTCAGCGGACGATTGGCGCGTCACCAACAGCAACTACGACTTCCGGTTCCCGCGCTTCCCGAACCAATTCATCGTGCCCGAGAAGATGAGCGATGGTACCGGCCAGCCCACCTTGGCTTGCCGTTTTTTTTTTAAATACTATAATTTGATATTTTATATAATAATTATCTTAACGTTTGTGTGGCCGACAGATGCGATCAACGTCATGTGGAAATCGCCGGTGAAGTGGCGGCGATGGATGCTCGCGCTCTGTTGGCGCAGCGCAACGACCAACGCGTGTCTGTTGCGCTCGACCAAGGTGCTGGTGGCGGAGGAGGCCAAGGGCGTAACGACCGATTTCGACGCCGACCGACATCCCAAGCTAAACAGGGAAACGCGCAAGCACCGCAGCATGCTGCAGCACATCCTGCTGCTGCACGTCGACACGCACGCCGTGCACGTCTTCAACACCAGCGTCAGCGCCAAGAAGAGACCGCGATCCGACACCGGGTCGTTCTTCGTCAGGAGCGGGCAAGGTAAGCTCTCCCGTGCGGTCCAGCCCTAAGCCCTCCTTGGCTGTCATCTCACCACCGCTGCCATCTGTGCTGTGGGGCCGATGCAGGCAAAGCGAAGCGGATAGACGCAGGTTACGGGCGTCCCCCAACTCTTTATTTCCACACACACACACACACATATATATTGATTATTGAATTACATTATATTCAGAAACAAAAAATTATTTATCTATTTTTTCTTCTTCTGGTGCGCAGACGAGGGTCAGATCTACAAGTACAAGACGAGCCTATTGCCGCCGTCCGAGGTCGAGAAGAGCTTGACCAAGCTCATCGGCCTGATATCGTCCTTTGATGCCCAGCTATTCATGATGCATCGCAATGAGAGCGCCAAGGAATGGCGGCGCGCTGTCAACTCGTCCCCGTGGCTCATCGGCGTCAGCCAGCTGTTCCTGGCCACCGACCAGGTGGTCTCTCATCTGCAGTCGGCCAATCCGGTCGTGGTGATGAGCCAATTCGGCGGCGACTCGGTCCCGCACGTCGTCAGCCTCGCACAGGTAAAACGCGCCAAACCCAATGCTCGGCTTGCACTCACCATGCGCATTCCAATCATTCTCTCTCTGTGCCAGATATGCCTGGACCCCTTCTACCACACCATTCAAGGGTTCTGCACGCTGATCGAGAAGGAGTGGATCGCTTTCAGTACGACCACCTCACGGCCTGCGTGGACACACGCATTTCTGGCAGTGACCTCACCACCGCCACCTTAACAACAAACTCAGGTTTTTCATGGGGACAGAGCAACGGAGCCAAGTACCAGTCTACGCAATACGCGGCCCTGTTCGTGCAATTCATTGACGCCGGTACAGCGGACCGCGTTCACGCGGCCTCCCCTCTCCCCGATCTGTCCTGCGTGGCTCACCCGAGCCTCACCCCTTTTGTCGCCGCAGTGTGGCAGCTGTGGGCCCAGTGGCCCAGCCACTTTGAGTTCTCGCCGTCGCTGCTTCTGTTCCTGCTCGACTCGGTCTACAGCTGTCGCTTCGGCTCCTTCCTGGCCTCCTCGCAGCGAGAGCGAATTAAGGGTGCGCCCATGCGTGCCCACTCTGCCCTTGAGCCTTCGGGCTCGGCCAACTGACTGCGCCACCGCCGCCACCACGAACAGGCAACCTTGATCTGAACAAGACGCAGCCGGTGTGGGCCTACATCATGAGCAACAAGGAGGAGTTTCTCAACTCGACGTACGACCCGAACATCCACGCGACCACGCCGAGGCTCACCGTGAATTCGGCCCAGGTGACCCTGTGGGCCGGTACGTGCTCCCCCCCCCGATCCCCCGCTCCCCTCGCACGAGCCTCACGTTTGGCCGCTCCGTAGAGTACTACCTGCGGTGGGCCGCCGCGCCCAGCAACAAGGCCACCGAGAAGATCAAGGCTGCCGTCACCCGTGCGTTCTCCTTGTGTGTGTGTGTGTGTGTGTGTGTGTGTGTGTGTGTGTGTGTGTGTGTGTGTGTGTGTGTGTGTGTGTGTTGTGTGTGTGTCGACGAGTGAGCTGCTAACCTACTGTCGACCCGCAGAGGTGTCATTGGAGCAATCGGGGCTGGCGCTCGACCTGAGAAACCTCGCGCTGTACACCGTCCCATCGGCGGCGATCGAAGAGCTGCCGCCGCTGTCGTCGCTCGACCTGGCCAACAACTTCATCTCGTGCCTGGCCACGTGCCGGCGACACCTGACCGACCTCCAGTCGCTCAACCTGTCGCACAACATGCTGGCCTCGTTTTCCCAAAACGATGCCCGCGTGGGCGAGGACGGCCACTGGGTGAGCCCGTTTGTGCGCCTCCAGCGGCTTAACCTCAGCAACAACCGGCTGTGGTGCATAGACCAGCTGCCCACAACGCTCACCGAGCTCAATGTGGCCAACAACGTCATCGAGAATCTGCCCAAGGACTTCGCCACGCTCACCAACCTGCGCGTGCTCGACCTCTCCCGCAACCGACTCCTCACCGAACAAGGCACTTAGCTCTTTGTATTATTATTATTATTATTATTATTTATATTTTATTTTTAATTTCTATTGTACGAAAAATTATAAATATTAATATTCTTTGCGCAGGCGAGAGGACGATACCGGAGGCTGTGCTGCGCCTGCCGTCGCTCACCTCGCTCAATGTGGCCGGCAACGGTTTCTCGACACTGCCGGCGGACCTGTTCGTGTCGCTGTCGGCGCTCGAAGTGCTCGATGTGTCGCACAACTCGCTGTCGAGTCTGCCCGACGGCATCGCCAACTGCAGCAAAATGCGCGTGCTCACGCTCATGGCCAACATCCTCACCGCCCTGCCCCGGGGCATCGCCCAGGTGTCGTCCCTCGAGGAACTTCACGCACGGTGCCCTCCCCTTTACCTTTTTGTAATATGTTGGATAGGTTTTTGCAAACAGTTTGCTCAAACACGTTTCGTTTGCGCAATTCAGCAACTGCCTGGCGCCGCAACCGGCGCGAGGCGAGGAGGCGGCAGTGCAGCCGGGCCACCAGCTGGCGGACCTCGTGCAGCTGCGGCAGCTGCGCCATCTCGACCTGCGCAACAACTACCTGGCGTCGCTGCCCTCGGGCTGCTTCGCCCAGTGGACCAACATGCAGTGCCTCCTGCTCTCCAACAACCAGCTCACGACGCTGTCGCCCGACATCGGCTGCATGGCCCGCACGCTCGACACGCTCGACCTCACCCACAATCGGCTCGACGGCGTGCCCGCCGAGATGGCCAAGCTCACGCGGCTGCGCAAGCTCACCGTCGAACAGAACGCCATCGTCGAGCTGCCCGCCCAGCTCGGCAACATGACCCAGCTGGAGAAGTTTGAGGTCGGCACGCAGAACGGACGCCTCAAGTACCACTCGCTTCCCCATCGCTGTGTGTGTGTGTGTGTGTGTGTGTGTGTGTGTGTGTGTGTGTGTGTGTGTGTGTGTGTGTGTGTGTGTGTGTGTGTGTGTGCAGGCGTGTGCGCGCTCATAGCGGCAGCCAATGAAGTAACAATGGACGGATGGCGGCGTGGTCTTATTAGGTCGCCTCCACCGGAAGTGGTGGCGTTGGGGTCGATGAGCATCGTGGCCTACCTGGCGCAGCTGCTCAAGGGACAGGAGCCGTGCTATCGGCTCAAAGTCATGTTCGTCGGACAAGAGAATGTCGGGTGCGCATGCAACACACATACACACACAACATGGACCGCACACGCGCACTTTGCGCCGGTTGCCGCGTCTCACTTGCTGCATGCGTGGTTGGTGTGTCCCCCAACAGCAAAACATCGGTTATGCGCGCGTTGCAGCGTAAGGGCGTGAGCAGAAGGTCTACAGTCAACCGATTCGACACCCTCAGGCAGGACACCATCAGCCGTACGCCCCTTGTCGCGTCTGACCAATCACTTCACAATTCTTTTAAATATCAAAAATCAATCATTCAATTATTCGATGACGTTAATAATAATCTTTAACCTTTGCTTGCATTGTGGCGTTGGTAATTCAGCGGCACACGCGGCGCCGGTGTCGACGGACGGCATCGAGATAAACGGGTGGAGCCTGCCCATGGACTCGGTGTGGGGCCCCGACGCGCCCAGCGTCGAGCTGTCGGCCTGGGACTTTGCCGGCCAGGAGATCTACTACGCCACCCACCAGTTCTTCCTGTCGGAGCGCTCCCTGTTCCTCGTCCTCTTCAACCTCGTCTCGATCGTCCAGTCCCGCGTCGAATACTGGTTTGCGCCTGCCTCCCCGGCCTGACCCGGTTTGGGCGCAGCTGCCCCGCTCATCTCCGTGTGCTCGTTGTGTGTGTGTGTGTGTGTGTGTGTGTGTGTGTGTGTGTGTGTGTGTTGTGCAGGCTTCAATCGGTGAAGGCGGCGGCGAAGGACTCGCCCATCCTCATCGTCGGCACACACGTCGAAAGCGAGCAGTGCACTGAGGAATTCCTGGCCAGCTTCAAGTCGCGGTGCGTCCTCCGTTTCGTACTACCGCTGAGGCGCCCAACTAATGCTCTGTGCGTGGGCTTCATCGTTGTCTTCGTTCGCAGGTTGGAGAAGAAGGTCAAGCAAAAGTACCCCAACGTGGTGGGCATCCACTTCGTGAGCCCCGTGACGGGCAAGAACATGGACCAGCTCATGACCAGCATACGTCAAGTCGTCGCCAAGCAGGTCCACACACCACACACACATACATTCCATGCATTTCTGATGAGAGGCACTGACGCAACGCGCGCATTGGCAGGACTACATGGGCCGCGCGATGCCGTCGAGCTACCTCGCGCTCGAGAAGGCGGTGGCGGCCCAGGCCAAGACCAAGGTGCCGCCCGTGATGACGTGGGCCGAGTACAGGGACCTGGCGCGCCTCAGCCTGATCGAGGAGTCTGGCGACGATCTGCGCACGGCCACCACCCTGCTGCACAACTTGGGCTCGCTCGTGCACTTCCCCAACGAGGAAAAGGTTTGATCCCCAACACACACACACACACACACACACACACACACACACACACACACACACACACACACACGTGATCCACTCACACGAGTGGTGTACAGCTGCGTGATGTGGTCATCCTCCAGCCTCAGTGGCTGATGGACGTGATGTCGACCGTGGTGTCGACCAAACACAACTTTTGCCGGTACGACTGGGGGAGTGTGAGTGGGAGGAAGGCCCAGGTCTTATAATCAACTCCCATCAGGGACGGCGTGATCGCTCCCTCGGCCCTGCCTCAAATCTGGCGCGCGCCGGCGTATCCGCCCGAGCTGCATGGCTTCCTGCTGTCGCTGCTGGAGCGCTTCGAGATCATCTTCCCCATCCAGGGCCACGCGCACAAGCTCGGTGCGAGCTGCGCTCATTTTCTTCGCTCTGGCTGGGCATTTCCATTTTTCGTTTCTTTTTCTTTTTCTTTTTCTTTTTCTTTTTCTTTTTTCTTCTATCTGATCTCTCCTGCGTGTTGCTGTGTAACTGCGCGCAGGCTTCTCTGCCGACGACGAGAACGAGCGGAGCGTGAAGGCCGACCACGACGCGTCGCTGGTGCCGTCGCTGTTGCCGGAGGAGAAGCCGGCCAAGCTGGCCCAGCTGTGGCCTCCCGCCCTGAGTACGCCACCTCCCTCTCTCTCTCTCTCCACCGACTCCCCACGCAGTTCCTCGTGTTGCCTCGCTGGCCGATGTCCCGTGGAGTCGACTGACGTCGGTGGCGGCGCGCAGGGGCCGAGGAGAACGTATTCGGTCGCTACTACAGCTTCGACTTTGTGCCATCGGTACGCCTGACCCCAACAGCCAGCGTTGCTTATTTACGTCGTTTTATTTATTTTATTTATTGGACATATTTATTAAATTGATTTCTATTTTGTTCTCATGTCAGGGCTTCATGGGCCGGCTCATGATTCGGCTGCTGGGCTTCCCGCTCGCTGCCCAAGTCCTATGGCGCAATGGCGTGCTCGCTCGCATCGCCAGGTATGCGGCCCGCATTCCTTTTGCTGGCAACGCAACTCCACTCATTCCTGGCGGTGGGGGGGGGGCGTTCCATCTCAACAACGAACAGGGAGCAGATATTGGTGGAGCTGGTGCCCGCGAAGGACCAGCTGAGGATCCTGGTGCGCACGGAGCTGCGCGGCGAGCAGATGTCCAACCTGTGCTGGCTCGTCTTCGCCGCCATCGACTCGCTCGTCAAGGAGTGGTACAACCTCGAGGTCCGCGCCCTCCTCGCCTTCCCCCATTCGCCCACACAAAGGCAGCCTTGGCCGAACGGCGTGCAGCTCACACAAACGGTCAACGTGTGTTGGGTGATGCGATCGTGCAGGCGCACGTGCAGGTGCCGTGTTCCCACTGCCTGGTGTTTGGTGGGCTCGACCAGGAGCCCTACTTGTTCGCCTTGAGCGAGTGTCAGCAGGCGGCGACCGATCACAGCGGCTCTTTCCTTTACTGTCACACCAACGGCAAGGGTACATCATACGGATTTATTTATTTATTTATTGGAAAATTAACTGGACACGCCTTGATTATCGTCGATTTTTAATTTCTTATTTTATAATTAATTTTTCTTCAACAATATCGTTGGCGCAGATGAAGCACCGACGCCCGTGCGACTGGACAGCGCAGCGCCAGACCTCGCCATGGTACACCTCGACAGCCACAAGCTCGCCTTCGTCGAACTCGAGAAGGAGACGGCCATCGGTGAAGGTATGCGGGTCACCTACCATAACTCTCATACACACGCACACGCACACGCACACGCACACGCACACGCACACGCACACGCACATGCACACGCACATGCACACGCACACGCACACGCACACGCACACACGCATACGCACTAACGAATGGGCGACGTGGGTAGGCGGCTATGCGACGGTGTACAAGGGCACGTACCAGGGCGACGTGGTGGCCATCAAGCAGCTCCGGGAGGCGCTGCCCGACGCCCCGGACAGCTCGTCCGTGCAGACCCACGAGGAGTTCCGGCACGAGGTGTGGATCATGAGGTACGTGCATCTCTTCACCTTCCTCCCCCCCCCCTCTCTGCTCCCCTCTTTGTTCGATTGCTGAACACGACACCCACCACGGCATGCAATACGACACGTGACAGCGGGTTGATACACCCAAACCTGGTGGCGCTGCGCGGGTTCTGCACGCAGCCGCACTGCATCGTGACCGAGTTTGTCCCCAACGGCCCGCTCGACCAATACCTCGAGTCCGACAAGGAGCTCGACTGGCCGCTGCGCCTCAAGATCGCCAAGGACATCGGTATGCGGCGCCCGCATTCTCCTCCTCAGTCTTCTTATAATTTTTATTTTTATATTTAAAATTAATATTATTTTTCTTTCATAAAATTCAGCCAAGGGTTGCGCGTTCATGCACAACACCTCGCCGCCCGTCATGCATCGCGACTTGAAGAGCCCCAACATTCTGGTGCGTGTCGTTGGTCGTGTTGCGTGTTGCGTGTTGCGTGTCTTCTGTTGTGTGTCGCGTCGTGTCGTGTAAGGCCCCGGCTGCCATCTGACGGCTTTCTCCGCGCGTGACACCATGCGATGTGTCCTGGACCTGGGCAGTTGGCGGACCTCTCCCCCGACTCAGAGCTGGTGGCCAAGGTGTGCGACTTTGGCGTGTCGATCGGCGCCACTCACGCGGCCGGCCGACGGGTTGACTGCCCCCTGTGGCTGGCGCCCGAGGTCATGGAGAACAAGATCTACACGGAGAAGGCCGACGTGTACTCGATCGGCGTCATCCTGTGGGAGCTCGTCACCCGCAAGCCGTTCTTTGGCGAGATCAGCTTCATGAGCCTCGTAGAAGACAAGGTATAATTTTATCTTTAAATGACATATTTCTACAGTTATAATTTAATATGTTTATTTAATTTTTTAAAATAATAATAATAATATATTCTATTTTTTTTACGTGATCAGGTTAAAGCGGGAGAACGGCCGGCCATACCCGAAGACTGCATTCCTGCGTATCGACAGCTGATCGTCGACTGTTGGGCCCAGCAGCCAGGTACGTCCACGCGCCTATTCGCTCCATATTGGCTGGAAAGTCAACAGCTGGCAACACACACACCACATCACACAGAGCATAGGCCTGCGTGTTCGGAGATCGTGAGTCGGGTGGACGAGATCATGCAGCAGGTGTGCCCACAGGCTCGCAACTACGACGCGCACGTCGCGGACAAGTACAACCTGCTGCGCAAGAAGCAGAACGAGGGCAAGCGCAAGGCCGCACAGGCCGCCCAGCTGCAGAGCCTCCAGAACCGGTATCCTCTCTCTCTCTCTCTCTCTCCCGCCCCCCGTCGACCGCCCTCAACTCTCCAGCCTGGTCCCTGACCACACACACACACACACACACACACACACACACACACACACACACACACACACACACACACATCAGAGCGCGGCTGAAAAAGGTTGCGCGTAGGACAGCCCCGTTGAAGCAGCTGCTGCCGTCGTTCATGCAGCCCGAGAAGTTTGCCGAGGTGCTTGCCCCTCCCCTCTCCCGCCAATGGCACCGCACGTTGCGTGCATTCCTGGACACGTGTCGCAGGCCACTCCCTCTCCCTCTCTCCCTCCTTGCCTGACTCGTGGTGTTGGCTCCGCTGGTTACGTGTCGACAGTGCATCAACGAGATCGCGTCGGCCAGGACGACCTACGAGAAGCGGGAGATCGCTACGTGCATGGAGCAGTTCCTCAAGCAGCGCCACGTGACCCTTGAGCGCGACACGGGCGGGTGCGCGACCGAGCGCCTGGGGACGAGGCGCAGCGATGTCGCCGCCGCCGCCGCAGAGGAGGAGGAGGGCGCGCGAACGGAGCGCCGCGCCCGCGACGACGAGCGCAAGTGGATCGAGGTCTACCTGCACAACCTCGAGATCGAGCGCGAGCGCGAGCGCGCCGCGGCCGCCGAGCGCGACAGGGCGATGGGCGTCGACAACAAGTCCAAGAACAGCGACGACGAGGACAGCGACGGGGAGGGGGATGACAGCGACGGGGAGGGCGACCACGCCGGGCTTGGGGGAGAGCAGCAGCAACAACAGCAGCAGCAGGCGACCGTCGTCCCGATCGACGAAGACGACCGGCGAGCGGGCGACGGCAGCGAAGCCGGCGCAGGCCCGGAGGCAAACGACATCGAGATGACCGAGACGGACGCCGAGACCGAGGCCGAAACCGAGACCGAGACAGAGACAGAGATCGAGACCGAGGCGGAAACCGAGCGGGGCGGGGACGAGGGCCTGCTGCTGGGCGCCACGGGCTCGGTGAGCCCGATGGTGGGCGCCGGCGTGTCGGTCGACCGGGACGAGGCGGAGAGGGACGGGGGCTCGAGCGGAGCGCATAAGCCTGCGGGCGACGGAGACGCGCCGACGACGGACGACCCCCAACAGGAGGGCGAGGAAGAGGGAGAGGAAGAGGGAGTGGGTGAGAAGGAGGAAGAAGAAGAGGAAGAGGGAGAGGAAGAGGAGGTGGAGCTAGACCTCGAGCCACTCACCATTAGCTCCGGCGCCAAGCTCGACAACTCTGCCGACTATGTGCTCGAGACGCTGACATTGGTATGCAAAGCACGCACGCATGCATGCAATGGCCAAGCATTGACAGGGGGGGGGGCGCCACGCATGTGATCGCACGGTGCAGACTCCCACACGGCAGGCGAGTCCGGCCAACCTCAAGCGCCTGGTGTTTGGCGACGCGACGCCATCGTCGGTCCGGGTCGATGTGCACAAGCACGAGGTCAACATCATCTGCTCGATGCCCAGCGGTACGCGCGTGCCCCCCCCCCCGCTCGACTCGCGTGTGCTCGATGGCCCGGCTGACGTGCGATCGATCGCCCCCCCCCCGCAGGCATGGTGGCCAGCGGAGCCGATTCGCCGGCCATTCTCTTGTGGGACCCGGCCAAGCCCAAGGGCAAGGTCACCAAGATAAAGACAAAGTCCAAGTCGGTGTGGGCTCTCCAAGGTGCCCACCTCGCCAGTGCTGTGTAGCCACGCACGCACGCACGCACGCACGCACGCACGCACGCACGCACGCACGCACGCACGCACGCACAACAGCAAGTGCACGTTGGTGACGCTCACTGTGCTCACTGTACCATCGCCGGGGGCACAACATACACACACATCAGTGGTCATGCGAAAGGGCGTCTTGTGTCTGGCGTCGGGCGCGACTGACGGCGCCGTCCATCTGTGGGCCGTCAAGAACGGCAAGCTTCAGGCCACGTTCACCGTACGTGCCACCCGACACTCCCTCTCGCACACGCACACGCGCACTTCAGTCTAATGCGCGCTTTTGGATTTCTGTCGACGCTCCCAGGGCCACCGGGACGCGGTGTTCCGACTGGCGGTGCTCCCCGACGGCGTGCTGGTGTCGGCGTCGTGGGACTCCACCATCAAGCTGTGGGATCCCGACACCGGCGCCTGCCTCGCGACCCTCTCGCGCCACCAGGCACGCCCCTCCCCCCATTCTCCCTCTTTCTCCCTCCCCCCCTTTCGCGCCTGGCGGCTGACCCTCTCGCTCGCGATGCCTGCATGGTGTGTGTGTGTGTGTGTGTGTGTGTGTGTGTGTGTGTGTGTGTGTGTGTGTGTGTGTGTGTGTGTGTGTGTGCCACAGGGCAAGGTGCGCGCGCTGAGCGTGCTGCCCGACGGTCGCATCGCAACGGCGGGCGACGATCTGGTGATCCGCATCTGGGAGGGCGAGGCCAGCCGAGGCGAGCTCCAGTGCGTGCGCCAGCTGCGCGGGCACATCAAGGCCGTCGAGGCCTTGGCCGTGCTTCTCGATGGTACCTCCCTCTACGACTCTTTTCTTTTACCTTTTTAAATTGATTTTAAATTGAATATTTATTTACATTAAAAACAAAAAAAGGGCGATTGGTCAGCGCGTCGCAAGACAAGACCATGCGCGTGTGGGACGTCGAAAAGGAGTCGTGCGTGCGCACACTGGAGGGACACGTCGCCACCATTCGCACCATGCAGCCCCTGCCCGAGGGCTTCCTCGCGTCCGGTACCTCTCCCCTCCTCATCTCGCATCACACTTTACTTGTGTTTTGTTTTGACTAAACGCGACGACAACGACGACGCGCAGGTTCGGCGGACCAATCAATCAAGATTTGGCACGTCAACAGCGGAACGCTTGTACACACGATAGACACTGCTCACGCCAAGGTAAACACACGCATGCCTAATACACACATACGCTTTGCTGAGAAAGTGGCGCTGATGATGGCCGTCATCGTTGTCGTGATCACTGTGTACGCTGTGCACCAGGACGTGGTCTGTATGGGGCTGCTGTCCTCGGGCCGCCTGGTGACCGGCGGTTGGGACAAGGCCATCCGGGTGTGGAACTTCCCCACGCGACAGTGATCCCTGCCTTCATTCTTCGCTCCTCTTCATTCTTTCTCCTCTCCCCATGTTTTCAATATTCTTCCACTTCAACCTTGACCCTGGCCGTGCGTCCTCTGAGGCTTGTCCCGTATCTCTCCCTTTCGGTAGAGGGAGCACCCAGAGGCATCTCCAGCCAATGGCTGCCTGGGGTCCAAGGCCAAGCCGAAAAGGGCCAATTTCTAGACCGTAACCAGACTTGGAATGGCGACGTCGGCCACCGAGGCGTTGCGTGTGGTGCCGGCAGAGGATGACGCGAGCGTGTGGTCCGTCCTGCGTCGACGGCTTGCTGGTGCGGCCTCAGACCACCCGGCGCCATACTTCATTCTTTAATAATAGATTTCATCAAATTTTGTTTGATTTGATTTAATCTCATCGCCCAAGGGCTTGGGGAGCGGGCTTTGGAACAGGGCTGGACAACTTGTTCCTGCTGGCAGAGCAGCCGGAGCACCTGATGGCCATCGCCGGCTGCTGGCGCTTCGCCACACCGCCCGACGCCGACGACGTGCGCGCCACGTTCCAGCGGCTCGTCGACACCTTCCCCCGCTTCAAGCAGCGCGTATGAACTCTCCCCCCCTCCCTCTTCTCTCCTGCTCGCATGTCCTGTATCGTCGAGCTTTCGTGTGCGAGCAGCCAGCCACGTTTGCCTCATGGCCAAAGATGCGCAGGTGCGGGTCACGTACGGCGGGTTCGGCTACTGGGAGGACGTGCCATCCCTGTCCGTGGAGGATCACATCGTCGACCTGCCGCTGGTACCCACGCTGGGGCGCGAGCGCATACGCTGGCGCACACACGAACGCATTCCTGACATTCCATTCAATCGCTATGCAAAGCATGCGGGCGGGAAGCGGGGCACGGACGGGAAGAGGGACGAGGCGCGGCTCAAGCAGGTGCTGGGCGATCTGCTGAGCCAGCCGCTCGATCGCTCGAAGCCGCTGTGGATGGTGTACGACATCAGGGGCTTCGCCGACGGCTCCTCTATCCTCTTCATCAAGATTCACGTATGCGCACACAGAGCGCCCTCCGCTCTCCAATCGCTGCCCACCGAGACTCACGTTACTACTCACACGCCTCCTTCACGTAACACACACACACACACACACACACACACACACACACACACACACCACACACACACCACACACACACACCACACACGCACACACACAATGCACACGCACACACACGCACACGCAGCACTGCATAGCAGACGGGCAGGGCAGCATTCGGGCGGTGCTCACCATGGCGGCGGGCGAGGGAGCCGACCTGCGGCAGATGCAGTACGGCCAGGCCGAGAAGCAGCTCCGCGAGCTCGAAGCGAATCAAAAGGCCGAGAAGCGCAAAGGCAACACTTCCATGCGCACATGCTCGCACTCGTGTACGTGAGTGACTGACCCCGACTGAAGCAGCGAAGGAGTGGACGGTGGAAGCCGAGCTGGCGGCGTTCGGCAGGCTGGTGCTGCGATTCCTGCTGCTGCTGGGCGCCATGTACGTCTATCTCGAATTCGTCGGCGTGCTCCTGCACCGCAAGCGCTCGTTCAGGAGCCGGCTCACCACACACAAAGCCGGTACGCCTTTATTCTAATATTTTATTTTATTTTATGAATATTGATTTCTTTATATTGAATTAATATCAATTTGGCCGCAAAAATTGTTGGCGAGACAGTGACGTGGTCAAAACCCGTGAGCCTGGATGACGTCAAGTACATCAAGAACGTGTTTGGCGTGACGGTCAACGACGTCCTCGTGTCCGCCCTCACCTCCGCCTTCCGGTACGCGCTGGTCACTGCAGTGCTTGTTCGGCGGCGGGGCTGTGACCGCCCTCCTCTCCACCGAAATCGCCAGATCGTATTTGTTCGAGACCGACCAGCTGCTCGAAGACGACGTTCTCACCGCCATCCCCGGTAGGCTCTCACTCTCCCTCACTCTCCCTCTCTCCTCTCCAGCTGAACGTCGCCGTGCGCCAATGGCGCAGCGTTAACTGTGGACAGTGTACGTACTAACACACCTGTGACTTGGCCCAGTGAGCCTGCGCAGTCTCGATGACTGGGAGTTGGGCAACAAGGTGTGCACGGTGTGGCTCTACTTCCCCGTGTCCGAGGAGGACCCGCTGAAGCGGCTGCGGGTCGTCAACCAGCGCATGGACCAGCTCAAGACACGCCCGGCCGCCTCCATCCAGTACTTCCACATGCGGGTCTGCCCCCCCCCAACCCCCTTCTCCACTCGCTCCTCTCTCCGCGCGCATTCCTGGCGTGCCTGGCACACGTGTTGGATGACGTGGCATTGGCTAACCGGTCAACGAACGAACGAGCAGTTGTTGGGCACGATCCCTGGATTCCTGACGAACCCATTGGTGCTCCAACACTTCAAGTGGTGGATGGGCAAGTGCCACTGCCTGATGACTAACGTGCCCGGGCCCAAGGTGCCCCTCGTCATGGCCGGCCAGAAGATCATCTCCTACACCGTACGCCTCGCTCCTCCCAATCCACACACACAACACACACGCACATACGCACGCTCACACACGCGCATGCGCACACGGAGTTGCTGACAGTTGTGGTGGGGCGTTGTGGGTGTAGGGCTTCGTGCCGCAGTCGGGAGATGGCGGGGTGGGCGTGGCGCTGATCAGCTACTGCGACCAGGTCATCCTCTCGGTGCAGTCCGACGTCGGCCAGCTGGTGACGAGGGCGGCCAAGAGCGGGGCACCGGTGGTGGCGCTCGAGGAGGCGTTCGTGGATGAGATCGAGCGGCTCAAGGCTCTTGCCCAGGCCAAGGAAGCCGCCGACGCTGTCGCCGCCGCCGCCGACACCAGTACCGTCCCCGAAGACACGCACACGCATGATGAGACCAAGAAGGACAAGTAACGAAACCGCGCCATAGTTGTCATCGCACTTGGGTATCGAACACGTTCCCCGTCCCTACGTAAAAATGGGGAAAAGATACGGTTGGTCCGGGAGCGAGAAAATTCAACGATTTCAACTGTCCTACAGGATCTTTTTGATTAACCTCCAAGCCAATGGACTGTTTGTGTTTAGAGGCACAGACAGCAAGTGGTTGCAAAGTGTTCTGCACCTCACCATCCATGCACCACGTATTCGACTCCGTCCGTAACGTCTTCAGCCGGCGCATCTCAGGTTTGTTATGAATATGCGCTGGTTGATTATTCAAGTTGCGATTTGATTTATGAGTTATATGTCCTTTGGAACAGGACTGGACAATGTGTTCCTGCTGGCAGAGCAGCCGGAGCACCTGATGGCCATTGCCGGCTGCTGGCGCTTCGCCACGCCGCCCAACGCCGACGACGTGCGCGCCATGTTCCAGCGGCTCGTCGACACCTTCCCCCGCTTCAAGCAGCGCGTACTGCCAATAACCTCCCCTCTACTTCTTTCCCCTCCGCCAAGCCTTGGCCATCCTCATCGGCCGTGTGCTTGTGCATGTCCACGCGGTGCAGGTTCGGTCCCTTTACGGCGGGTTCGGCTACTGGGAGGACGTGCCCGCAATGGACGTCGCCGACCACATCGTCGCCCTGTCGCTCGTACGAGCCACTTGCCCAGTGGGCCACCCACCCACACACGCGCCCCGTGGCCTTTGGCTGAGGCATGAATTTGCGTCGACAGCATGCCGATGGACAGCAGGCGAGCGTCAGCGACGAGGAGAAGCTCACGCCCGCTGAAGGTGACGAGGCGCGGCTCAAGCAGGTGCTGGGCGATCTGCTGAGCCAGCCGCTCGACCGCTCGAAGCCGCTGTGGATGGCGTACGACATCAGGGGCTTCGCTGATGGATCCTCCGTGCTTTTCATCAAGACCCACGTACACACACACACACACACACACACACACACACACACACACACACACACACACACACACAAGCCATGTTGCTGACGTGGCGAGCCACATTCGCTAATCGCCAACGGATCGCTCACACTTGCACACGCACACGTACACTCAGCACTGCATCGCCGACGGGCAGGGCAGCATTCGGGCGCTGCTCACCATGGCGTCGAGCGAGGGGACCGACCTGCGGCAGATGCAGTACGGCCAGGCCGAGAAGCAGCTCCGTGCGCTCGAGGCCCGGCGGAAAGCAGACGGGCGTACGTAGGCCCCTCAGCGGCGATCATCGCCACCCGAGGTCTGGCCTGACAATTATTTGTCGACACGCGCCACACAGCCACCGGTCACAGGATGAGGAGCGCGAGGTCGGTGGTGGAGGCGCTGGTGCGGACGATGATCAAGCTGGTGATGCTGCTCATGGGCGCGATCTACGTCTACTTCCAGTTGATCGGCGTGGCTCTACACTGCAAGAAATCGATGAAGGGCAAGCTCACCACTGAGAAAGCCGGTAACGTGCGCGTGGCACGCTGTGGCGACTTTATATTTCAATATTCTTCTTTTGTTATCTATTTATAATTTATTGATGCTTCAATTTCTCGGATAGTGACGTGGTCCAAGCCCGTGGACCTGAATGATGTGAAGCTGATCAAGAACGCGTTTGGCGTGACGGTCAACGACGTGCTCGTGTCCGCCCTTACCGCTGCCTTTCGGTACGCGACCGTAGCCCCGGCCCATGTGCAAACATACCATGCATTCCTGCATATTCACGTGCGTGCCACCGCGCTGCAGATCGTACTTGCTCGAGACCGACCAGTTGCTCGAGAAGGATATCCTCACCGCCATCCCTGGTAGCTAGCCATACACCTCTCTTGTGTCCACACATCGCGCCACGCACTCACTCCCTCGTGCTTGTGTGCGTGTGTGTGTGTGTGTGTGTGTGTGTGTGTGTGTGTGTGTGTGGCACAGTGAGCATGCGCAGTCTCGATGACTGGGAGATGGGCAACAAGGTGTGCACGGTGTGGCTCTACTTCCCCGTGTCCGAGGAAGACCCGCTGAAGCGGCTGCAGGTCGTGCACGACCGCATGAACAGGCTCAAGACCATCCCCGTTGCCCCCATCCAATACGTCAACACCAGGGTAAACCTCTATATTATTTTTTAGTTATTTCTTAATCAATTAATTTTTAGTTATTTATTTAAAAATTATTGATTAAAATAAACTCTTACGTTTTTTTGTCTTATTCAGATGCTGGGCGCCATTCCTGGCCTGCTGAACAATCCCATGGTGCTCCGCCACTTCAACCAGTACGCCCTCGCCCCACAAACACGACACACGCCAGCAACAATGCGTGCTCATCACTCCAATGCTCGCGACAGGTGGCTCGCCAAGTGTCACTGCGTGATGACCAACGTGCCTGGGCCCAAGGTGCCCCTCGTCATGGCCGGCCAGAAGATCACCTCCTACACCGTTCGCTCCCATTCTCCCTCTCTCTCTCTCTCTCTCTCGGTTTCTGGCTCTTGGCTCACTATGCACCGTGTCCACTTGGCTCATTATGCGCCGTGCCCACGTTGTTGCCATGGTTGCGGTGATGGCGGCCGGCGTGTAGGGCTTCGTGCCACAGTCGGGAGATGGCGGGGTGGGCGTGGCGCTGATCAGCTACTGCGACCAGGTCATTCTCTCGGTGCAGTCCGACGTGGGCCAGCTGGTGACGAGGGCGCCTAAGAGTGGTGCACCGGTGGTGGCGCTCGAGGAGGCGTTCGTGGATGAGATCGCGCGGCTCAAGGCTCTTGCCCAGGCCAAGGAAGCCGCCGACGCTGTCGCCGCCGACACCAGTACCGTCCCCGAAGACACGCACAGGCATGACGAGACCAAGAAGGACAAGTAACGAAACCGCGTCGTTGTTGTCATCAGTTGGAGATCGAACACGTTCCCCGTCCCATTTTTACGCAAAAAAGGGGGAAAAGATACGGTTGGTCCGGGAGTGAGATCTACAGGATCTTTTTATAGGATAAACCTCCGAACTGACCGTATCTTGGGCACTAGCCAGTGGTGGCAAAGTGCTCTGTACCTCACCATCCATGCACAACGTATTCGACTCCGTCCGTAACATCTTCAGCCGGCGCATCTCAGGTTTGTTATCCGGGAAGTTGTGCTGGTTGATTATCAAGTTGCGATTTGATTTATGAGTGGAATGTCCTTTGGAACAGGACTAGACAATGTGTTCCTGCTGGCCGAGCAGCCGGAGCACCTGATGGCCATTGCCGGCTGCTGGCGCTTCGCCACGCCGCCCAACGCCGACGACGTGCGCGCCATGTTCCAGCGGCTCGTCGATACCTTCCCCCGCTTCAAGCAGCGCGTACTGTCAATAACCTCTCCTCTACTCCAGTTCTTTCCCCTCCACCAAGCCTTGGCCATCCTCATCGGTCGTGTGCTTGGGCACGTTCGCGCGGTGCAGGTTCGATCCCTTTACGGCGGGTTCGGTTACTGGGAGGACGTGCCCGCAATGGACGTCGCCGACCACATCGTCGCCCTGTCGCTCGTACGAGCCACTTGCCCAGTGGGCCACCCACCCACACGCGCGCCCCGTGGCCTTTGGCTGAGGCATGAATTTGCGTCGACAGCATGCCGATGGACAGCAGGCGAGCGTCGGCGACGAGGAGATGCTCACGCCCGCTGAAGGTGACGAGGCGCGGCTCAAGCAGGTGCTGGGCGATCTGCTGAGCCAGCCGCTCGACCGCTCGAAGCCGCTGTGGATGGCGTATGACATCAGGGGCTTCGCTGATGGATCCTCAGTGCTTTTCGTCAAGACCCACGTAAACACACACACACACACACACACACACACACACACACACACACACACACACACACACACAAGCCATGCTGCTGACGTGGCGCGCCACATTCGCAAATCGCCAACGGATCGCTCACACTTGCACACGCACACGCACCCTCAGCACTGCATCGCCGACGGGCAGGGCAGCATTCGGGCGCTGCTCACCATGGCGTCGAGCGAGGGGACCGACCTGCAGCAGATGCAGTACGGCCAGGCCGAGAAGCAGCTCCGCGAGCTCGAGGCCCGGCGGAAAGCAGACGGGCGTACGTAGGGGCCCGCCCTCAGCAGCGATCATCGCCACCAGTGGTAGGGCCTGACAATTATTTGTCGACACGCGCCACACAGCCACCGGGCACAGGAAGAGGAGCGCGAGATCGGTGGTGGAGGCGCTGGTGCGGACGATGATCAAGCTGGTGATGCTGCTCATGGGCGCGATCTACGTCTACGCCCAGATGATCGGCGTGGCTCTACACTGCAAGAAATCGATGAAGGGCAAGCTCACCACTAAGAAAGCCGGTAACGTGCGCGTGGCATGCTGTGGTTATGACGACTTTGTATTTCAATATTCTTCTTTTGTTATTAATTTATAATTTATTGATGCTTCAATTTCTCGGATAGTGACGTGGTCCAACGTGGACCTGAATGATGTGAAGCTGATCAAGAACGCGTTTGGCGTGACGGTCAACGACGTGCTCGTGTCCGCCCTTACCGCTGCCTTCCGGTACGCGACCGTAGCCCCGGCCCATGTGCTAGCATACCATGCATTCCTGCACATTCACGTGCGTGCCACCGCGCTGCAGATCGTACTTGCTCGAGACCGACCAGTTGCTCGAGAAGGATATTCTCACCGCCATCCCTGGTAGCTAGCCATACACCTCTCTTGTGTCCACACATCGCGCCACGCACTCACTCCCTCGTGCTCATGTGCGTGTGCTGTGTGTGCTGTGTGTGCTGTGTGTGCTGTGTGGCACAGTGAGCATGCGCAGTCTCGATGACTGGGAGATGGGCAACAAGGTGTGCACGGTGTGGCTCTACTTCCCCGTGTCCGAGGAAGACCCGCTGAAGCGGCTGCAGGTCGTGCACGACCGCATGAACAGGCTCAAGACCATCCCCGTTGCCCCCATCCGATACGTCAACACCAGGGTAGGCCCCTTTTTTTTTGATCAATTAATTTTTAGTTTTAGTTATTTATTTAAAATAATTTATTAAAATAAACTCTTACGTTTTTTTGTCATATTCAGATGCTGGGCGCCATTCCTGGCCTGCTGAACAATCCCATGGTGCTCCGCCGCTTCAACCAGTACGCCCTCACCCCACAAACACGACACACGCCAGCAACAATGCGTCGCGAGCATTGGAGTGATGAGCATCCGTCGCGACAGGTGGCTCGCCAAGTGTCACTGCGTGATGACCAACGTGCCTGGGCCCAAGGTGCCCCTCGTCATGGCCGGCCAGAAGATCACCTCCTACACCGTTCGTTCCCATTTCTCTCTCTCTCTCCGTTTCTGGCTCTTGGCTCACTATGCACCGTGTCCACGTTGTTGCCATGGTTGCGGTGATGGTGGCCGGCGTGTAGGGCTTCGTGCCACAGTCGGGAGATGGTGGGGTGGGCGTGGCGCTGATCAGCTACTGCGACCAGGTCATTCTCTCGGTGCAGTCCGACGTGGGCCAGCTGGTGACGAGGGCGGCCAAGAGCGGGGCACCGGTGGTGGCGCTCGAGGAGGCGTTCGTGGACGAGATCGCGCGGCTCAAGGCTCTTGCCCAGGCCAAGGAAGCTAAGGTTGCCTCGTTCGGCGCGCGCAACCCTGCCGACACGAAGAAGGACAAGTAAAGATGTCGACGAGATGAGGTGGGGGAAGTTGTGCTTGGAGCGATGGCTGACCGACCTATGGCGGTAATTGCTGTGTCTAAACATGAGAAGGCGTGTCTGCTGAGTATGGGATGGCATGGTTGGCAGTACTTGAATATTAGAAAAGTACTCTCACTCGAGATCCTTGTAGACGCTCTCACTTTCCAGGATACAAGCAAGGCAAGTTAACAAAAGCCAGAGACATGTCACTGAACTGTTTTAACTCTGGTCAATCGTTCACGTGTTGAATGCGATTATTTTTCTCAGCTATTGCGCGAGCTTGCCGTCGACGATGTCCTGCAGGCCCTGCTTGAGGCGCAGCGCCGCTTGTTGGCACACTTCGGGCGGCAGGTTACCAAAGGACACGCGCAGGTGTCCCGGAGCCCCAAAGCCTTACAGACACACACACACACACACACACACACACACACACACACACACACACACACACACACACAACACAAGCGACGACGCGTCGGTCAAAGCTTCGGTCAACTGCGCACAGCTTGCATCTGAACGCGCTAGCGGAGGGAGGGGAGAAGGGGCAACGCACCTTTGCCGGGGAGCACGCAGACCTTGTGGTGGAGCGAGAGGTACCTGATGGCCGCCATGTCGTCCACGCCGTCGGGCAGCTTGGCAAAGATGTAGAGCGAGCCGTGCGTGCGGACCACGCCCTCCGATGAGGACGACGCCCGCTGGTGGTGCTTCCGCAGCGGCTCCACCGCCTCCCACGCCAGCTCCCTAGCCGTCATCGTCATCGTCATAGTCATCAACATGATGCGCCGTCACAACGTCGTCGACATCGACAATGCTGTGGGAGTGGAACCTGTTCTGCTTGAGCGTGGCGACCATCTGCGCCACCCAATCGGGGCCGGCGTGGGTGAGGGCGTGCAGGGCCAAGCGCTGGGAGATCTGGCACGCGTTGATGGGCACGGTGTCCTGCACCTTGTCCATGCCCTCTATCAAAGCCCAATCACGCACACACGCGATGAGGAGCATGCGACAATGATGAAGATGACGATGATGGTGATGGTGATGATAAGCGTGGAGTGTGTGCCTTTGAGGTGCGGCGGGAAGAGCACGTAGCCGACGCGCCAGCCGGCCATGCCGTAGCTCTTGGAGAACGAGAACATGTTGATGACGTTGGGCCCCTTGGGCGAGTAGTGCGCGGCCCCATCGAACACAAAGTCCTCGTAGGCCTCGTCCGCGATCAGCCACAGCCCTACTCTCCCCCCAACACACACACACACACACACACACACACACACACACACACACACACACACACACACACACACACACAGGAGATCAGTGTGTGCGCGGGTGCGAATAGAGGGGGAGAGAGAGAGAGAGAGAGAGAGAGACCGCGGTCGAGGCACAGCTGTTGGATCTTCTGGATGGTCTCGGGCGGAGTGACGGCGCCCGTGGGGTTGTTGGGGGAGATGAGCACCACGGCCCTGGTCTTGGCCGTGATCAGCGACGGCAGCACCGACAGGTCGGGCGTCAGGTCGTCCGCCCGACAGGGAGCGAACACGGCCTGCGCATCGACCACACGGTGAGCGAGCGAGCGAGCGAGCGAGAGTGTGGGCGAGTGTGAGCGAGGGCGGTGTGGGTGACGTGTGTGGCACCTTGGCGTTGACGAGCTGGAGCGCCATGAGGTGGTTGAAGTAGTAGGGCGTGAAGATGATAACCTCGTCGCCCGGATCGCAGATGGTCATCGCCACGCTCAGGAACGCTGGCCCCCGAAACCCAATGGGTGAGCCGACTGACTCTCCCAACACAACACAGCACGACACGACACAGAGAGGGGGGGGGAGAGAGAGAGAGAGAGCATGGGGGAGGGAAGGGGGCACCCTGGTTGGCGCCAGAGGTGATGTGAATCTCCTTGCCCTCGATGCCGTTGCGCTCCCGGCACTTCTTGAGGAGGGCCTCGCGCAGCGCGGGCAGGCCCTCGATCGGCCCGTACCTTGACGCCGCCCACACCACGCCCACGCATAACAAGGACGATGAGAGTCGACGCTATATACGCCTGGTCAAAGCAGGCCAGCACGCACAACTCACCTGTGAACGTCCACAGGGGGGTCCTGCCCAAGGACCTCCTAATGTGGGGTCAGCCACTCGCTGCGGTCAGCGCTGCACTACTGGTGCTGAGTTGACTGAAAAAATAACATAAAATAATGATATACAAATATATATAATATATTAAATAAAATTCAGTGCGTGGTACTTGGAGGCTTGTGGCGGGTGGGTGCCAGTGGACCATGCCCTGCCCCATGTTGATGTCGTCAGGTCCGCCCTTGAGATAGGGTATGGCCATGTTGACCCCCGACTCTGCGGTCTCCCGCACCCTCCTCGACTGCTCCATGGGTATACTTTCAAGTTTAAACTATTTCAAGACATTTCTTTTTTGCACCAGGTGCTCACACGCAGAGGCATCTAGCACTCGTGCCGTGACGTTTAGTGGTGCCAGCATCAAGGACGAGACTCATACAACTATGATGCGTGCTTTTCTATGCTGAAACTTACGGTTGCCAATTACACCCAATCCCAAGTGATGTGCACACGACCCTGGGCCATGTTGGCGATTTTAGAGAAGGCAGCAGGGCTGAGGTCGAGGCTGCCATAGCCACAGGCCGGGCACATATCCACGATCGTCACCTGTGGCAGAGCAGAGTTAGAGCAGCTATTTATTTTTATTATTCATTGTGGACGTGCCTGGACCGAGCCATGAGGGCCGTGCACGAGGGCCTGCTTGCCACAGTTGGGGTTGTTGTTGGGGTTGCCTCCAGTACCGAACTGCGGCTTGTTCTGCACCAGAGAAAGTTTTGAGGTTCAGCTTACACATGCTTTCAACGCGCAAGTGCAAAAAAGGGGTGGCGATGGAAGTACGAGGGCAGCGACGAGCTGGTTGTTGTTGTTGTTGTGACCGCAGGCGCCGAGGCCCACGTTGTAGTAGGTGCCATCTCCGCTGAAGGCGAAAGCGGAGGCCAGCATGGCGAGGAAAACAACAAAAGCGCAGCGGAAGTACATGGCGGGAGAAGTGTGCAAGTTCGAGTGTTTGGGCTCAACAGCTTTCTCTTTTTGTTGTTAGACAGCGGCAACGCCATTGGTGGACGAATAAATTGTGGACACTAAACCATTGGTGCAGCATTCGTTTGCATTTTCTGCTTCCACTGGCGTACGACGTGGCTCACTTTTTGTGGAAGAAGCAGGTAGTGCCGGTGCAGGGGCTCACTGTCCAGTTAGCCACGAGCGAGAAACCTCCAAAGCTCGAGGGGCACCGCAGGGCGCACAAAGTGCGGGTCACTGAGCCCGACTCATAGAGGCAGCACAAGTTCTCCTTGCTTGGGTTTGGGCTGGCGCTCGGGCTGGCGCTCGGGCTCGGCTCGGTGGTTGGGCAGGCGTACTTGGAGACGTACTGAAGTTTGTAGTGCAGGATCGGGTTCTCGGTGACGAACTCGAAGATGCCTTTCTCCACATTGGGGTCACTGCACACTCACTCATTAGTATTTTGTTTCATTTCGGCAAACGGTTGCTGCACATCATCTGCCGTACCACTTGAAGTCGATCTGGGTTGTGCGGCCGCCTACGCTCTCCGAGAAGGCCAAAGTGAAGCCCTGGGCAGCGCTGCCTTCGGCAAGAGCCTGGAACGAGGCAGTCTTCTGGTTTCCGAGATCATAGTAGATGGGGGGGTATGTGCCCTTCTGGCAGACAGCTGGGGTCGAATCCAACGGCGTCTGGCATTCGGGGGGCGTCACCACTCCGCACACGCGATAGAAGTAGACCTGGTTCCGGGAGTCTTTGGTTTCCAGGTCCACATCGCCAAGCTTGTCGGCAAGTGGTGAGAGGTCATAGTAGTACCCGCCCACCCGGCCCCTACAGTCGCTCTGGCCCTGGGCTGTGGAGGCAAGTACAACCAGCAGAAGCGGCAGCAGTGTAAACACGTATTGGGGTCTCAAAATCATCGCTGCTTGTCTGCGTGTGTGTGTTGTTCCTGGCTTGGGTGGAGGCAAGCTGTGCAACACTCGAGTCTATTTATACACAGAGCGTGCCCCAACCGAAAACTCCAGATCCATGAAGCTGCTGTGATGATTGGCCCGGGAACATGCACCGCTCCGTAAAGCTTCCGCGAAGGGAGGCTTAGAGTTCATGCCCACCAGCGGAGTCGCTGATACCGTCGGCCGAGCCGAAATTGATCGAGCCTCGCCCCTGGCCCATCCGCCGCTTGCGCCACCACCCAGCCACCAAGGCGACAACCACCACAATCACCACGATCACAACCGCGACGGGCACCGCCACGGCGACTGCGATTACCCACGTCGAGTCGTCTCCTCCGTCTGATTGCCTCTTGTTGACCAACAACCCAAAGTCTGGCCACCAAGAAACACCTATGTCAGCAACTACAACAGCTAGCGTGCAGACGTTCACCAATTAGTAAAGCGTGTACCAGGGTCGTGAAGGAGAGTCGTCGATGAGTTGAAGTAGGGGAAACGGAGAACCAGCTCCGATGCTCCTTGGTTCACAGCGCTCTCTGTCCTCACAATCGACGTGGTCGTGGTCGCATCGTCGTGGCGGTGAACCAGCTCGGCCACGTCAAGCACGCGAATTGTCGACACTACTTGGCCATCGTGCTGGCCTCGCAGTTCGAACACGGTCGTGTCGTTGTTGGTCGAGCGGTCTGCGGATGTAGTAGCCGATGCAAACGGGGGGTCTACCACAATGGCCAGCTCGAGTCTGTTGTCCACCGAGAGCCACGGCCACCCGCCGGTGATGGCCAGAGACAGCTTGGCCAACTCAGGCCGCAGCGTGAGGGTCGTGTTGGCGAACATAGTCGTGAGCGTGCGATCGAAGAGCGACATGGTGGCCGCCACCATGGTGCCGTTGCTGCCGTTGTTGGCGAACAGGCGCGCCTCAAACACAAACCGCTGGGAGGCGTTGCCGCTGCTGTGGAACTGGTCGGCCGCAGTGGCCGCCCGCCAGCGCCCGTCACTGAGGACCACGCTCTGCGCGACTGCTCCGTCGGGGGACACCTCACTGAGTCGAGGAAACGAGAACGCCACGGAGAGCTCGGGCGACGACGTGGCTGGAGACGACGCCGACGAAGACGAGGGCAGGAGAGCGAATATGGGCCTCGACTCGGCAAGCTCGACGACGAACGGGATGGAGGAGGAGGTGTTGGAGAAGAGCGACGGCGACGTGAGCACGGCAAAGCCGAGGGAGGTGTCGGATGGGGCCAGCAGCAGCTCGTGCCACGGTTGGAGGGCGATTGTGGCTGTGGTATTCAGGGTGCGGTGCTTCGCCCGCAGCTCGACCACGTTCGACACTGACTGGCCTGTGCACGTTCTCAGAGGTCGTGAGTAAGGAATAAAGAAAGAACGAAAGCGACGGGGAGGGACCTGGAGGAAAGCGGAAGAACGAAGCGTTGGCTTGGAGAGTCGACTCCGGGATGACAAACGGCGCGGTGAAGCCCGGGTCAGTCTGCGCACGAACTGCCGCCCTGGCGCGCACGAGCAAGGGCCTGTCCCACGCGACGTACTGGTAGGCATAGGGCGAAACGAACTCGAGGCTCACCACAGGCAGGAACGTGATTGGGCCACAGCCGGCTGCGGTTACGATCAACGGGAGCCAATCAGGTTTTTGAGCTTCTAAGTTGAGTGGTGAAAGCGGCAGAGGTGGACTGTACGATCAACGGTGAAGCCAGCGGGGAGGCCGTAGATGGTTTTGGGGACGTTGTTGATGTCTTCCGTGCACCAGTAGACCATCGGGTTGAGTTCGGAGCCCTCCAGAACAACCGCTCGGCTGAAGTTGAGCACTCCTCCGGTGGCTTGGTTCGGGTAGAACCTGATGAAGTGGGCCACCGATTGAGCGTGATCCGTGACGACCGTGTTCTGGGTGAACTGGCCGGTGGACGTCCAATTTCCGCCACTGTAGGCCACCCCCACCGAGGTTGATTCGCTGTCTGCGTCGTTGGATTGGAGAGAATGGTAAATAAATGACAAAAGTTACAATAAGGCTAAAAGATCATGGGAGGCGAGAGCTCACTGATGGTATCGGTCAGGCTCACCGACACATCGCCAGTCTGCTCCCAAGCCAAGGGCCCCCTAATGTAAATGCCTGTCGTTCCCCATCCGCACAGCCTCCAGGTGAGCCAATAGTCTGCCGTCACCACCGGATAACTTGTTTAAGGGGGGGGGGGGCAACCTTGCATGGTGGCAACTCCGACGTTCTCGAGTGTTATATCGAGGTTGCCGATCTGTTTCCAGTCTTGCCGGCCCACCAGGCAACCTGCGTGCACTTTCACCTTTAGAAGGGAGAATGCACACGCGCGTGCTTGGGAGCACATAAACGCTGTTTTTAAGCAGCCCGTTGACAACCTTGGAGATTGCCCGTGGAGTTGGTGATGCTGATGCTGACATCGCCGATCTGCTCCCAAAGGGACTCCTGGGATCCTCCTCCTCCGGCGAATGAGTTATAGACTATGCCACTGGCGTTCGAGCTCCCCTGCTCTGTAACAACAAACGACCAGAAGAAACTGAGTTTAGAGGTTCACACATCTAGCAAAAGGTGTTGACGTCGACGCACTGTGCCTGATGTCAATCAGCACGCTGCCTTGTTGCTTCCAATTGATGGCCTGACCATCTTCAAGATAGATGCCTGGGCCCAGACCAAGGTCAGCCAGACAAATGGCCCAGTGTGCCGAGAGGGGAGAGGTTGACTAAGGCTTGCGAACCGAAAACCGAGTACTGGGCCTGAGATGCTGTGGTCCCCACGCCGTCGCTGCTGATGTTGACGTTGCCCACTTGGGCCCACCCAAATTCAGGGTTGCCTGTCAGGTGTGCGCCCCTGCGCAGAACGCCTGGATGACACCCCCAGCCACACTGTGAGTCGGGCCACGAGGCTACAAAAATGCTGCGGAGGCGAGAAGTGTAAACCGATGGTCTCCCGCTCTCCCGATGTGCTCATCGTGATCTTAAGTGATCCATATTGCTCCCAGTGCGCCTCGTGGCTGTAAATAGCAACCCCTGCGTGGCAGTAGTGAGCTCTATCCCACCGCCTATCAGCAGTCAACGCTCACGCACCTACGCCCTGAGCAGTGGTGCTGGACCCCACCGGTATCGTGATGCTGGTGGCACCCAGTTGGACCCACGAATCATAGGTCCCGTTCAAGAGGACCCCCTTCGATCCGCCGACGGTGCAGTCAAAGCCGCGGCGCTGCCACCAGCTCCCGTTCTGCAAGGTAACGGCCGGCAAGTCGTTGTTGGTCTCGGATCGCACGTAGTCCATCTGCTCCCACACGGCCCCGTCAACCAGAGCAATACCTGCACGCAGAGGCGGGGTGAGCGAAACGCCTTTTTGATCAGGGGGATTTTGAGGTGGAGGCAGGAAGGAGAAGGCACCAGCGCCCAGGAACCAGAACGACCAGCCAACGGTGGTAAGGGTGACCCCGCGCACCGTCAGCCAGGTTCCCGAACTTGTAATCAGCACAAGAGTATTGTCCGGGCGGTGGAGGGTGATCGGCTTGGTCAACTCGAGTGGAGCTTCGTTGTAGTAGAGGTCCTGAAGTTCAATGGTCGAGTTGGGGGCAGCTGCGGCGACGGCCTCGCCAATGGTCGCATAGCACGCCCCAGGCGGGTTGGTAATGCAGACAGTGAGACTTTGTGCGAAACTGAAAGGGCCGTTAGTGCCGAAGGCCGACGCGCAAAGGCGTGAAGGAGGCGTGCGTACGCGGAGGCCACGAAAGAGAGGCACAGCAACACGAGCGCAACAAGGTGGATGGCCCTGCTGTTGGAGACCTTCATGGACGTGTGGGCGGCAACTCTCGGTGGGATTATTAGTGCTCTCCGCTCTCGCGAGAGCTGATAAAGTTCGTTGGCCCCACCTCGCGGCAATCGTTATGTCGGCCAATCACTGAACGTCACCCTAATTCGGTCTGAGTTGAGGAGACAACATATGCTTTATTTGGCAAAAAGCGGAAGGGCCGTTGGCGCCGAAGGCCGAAGGAGTACAATTCCTAGTAAGTGTGGTAAGTTAGGCCGAAGGAGAGTTCTCTCTTACCGTACTTACGAGGAATTGTAGGTCGAGCCAATCACTCAACGTTACCCTAATTCTGGATCTGAGTAGAGGAGACAGCATGTGCCTTTATTTGGCAAGCTGACCAAAAAATATGGTCGTAACGCCCGGCCGACCCCCCAAGCTTCCGGAGGCCCGCGCACGTCTAAGCGTCGCCTCCCTTGGTCTCTTCGCTGTCCTTGTTGAGCGAGTCGACGTTCTTGTTGGCCAGCCCATTCTTCCGGTGCTTCTCGTTGGACTCGTACTCGGCCCTGAGGATGCTGGCGGCGGTGACCATGTTGCGCAGCGACGGGACGACCTCCTTCCACTGGCGGGTCTTAAGGCCGCAGTCGGGGTTGACCACGAGGCGCGACGGGTGGAGGTGCTTGAGGAAGAGGCGCAGCTTCTCGACGATCTCGTCGACGGTGGGCACCACCGGGCTGTGGATGTCGTACACGCCGGGACCGATGTCCCTCTCGTAGCCGTAGGCCGTCAGGTCCTTGATGGTCTTGTCGTTGTTGCGCGAGTTCTCGATCGAGATCACATCGGCGTCGAGCGCGTCGATGGCGGCCATCACGTCGTCGAACTCAGCGTAGCCTGATCACAGGAACACCACCAAGTCAACACATCGCACATCACGTCTGCGGTTGGTGGAGGAGAGAGAGAGAGAGAGGCAAACGTACACATGTGGGTGACGATCTGGACGGACGAGGGAGCGCCGGCGGTGGACAGGCGGAACGAGTCAACGGCCCACTGGAGGTAGGCGTCGCGGCGGGCCGCGTTGAGGGGCAGGCCCTCCCTGAGGGCGGGCTCGTCGACCTGCACGACCTTGGCGCCGGCCTTGGTCAGGTCGTCGATCTCGTCGCGGAGGACCAGTGCGATCTGGAGGGCCTGCTCGCGGCGCGTGATGTCGGCACGCGGGAAGGACCAGTTGAGGATCGTGGTGGGGCCGGTGAGCATGGCCTTGACGGGCAGGTGCGTGTAGGACTGGGCCACCACAAACTCCCTCACGGTCATGGCGAGGCCGCCGCTGCGGCTCAGGTCGCCCCAGATGATGGGCGGGCGCACGCATCGGCTACCGTACGACTGCACCCAACTGGACAATCAACCCCAATCGACCGACCAATAGAAAATCAGACAACGGCAAGACACGCGGCGTGGGTTGTGTGAGAGTGTGTGTGTGTGTGTGTGTGTGTGTGTGTGTGTGTGTGTGTGTGTGTGTGTGTGTGTGTGTACCCGTTGCTGGTGAAGGCGAAGCCGTCGATCTTCTGGCCAAAGTACTCGACCATGTCCGTGCGCTCGAACTCGCCGTGGACGGGCACGTCGATGCCGAGGCCCTCCTGGAGGCCGATCGAGTGGGCGATGTGCTGGTCGATCTGCGACCTGTATTCCTCGGGCGTGATGCGGCCGCGCTGCAGCTTCACGCGCAGGCCGCGCACGGTGGCGGTCTGGGGCAGCGAGCCGATGCTGGTCGTGTAGAAGAGCGGCAGCGGGAGCTGCTGAGGCTTGCGCTGGGCAAAGGGCTGGGCGCGCTTGAGGTCCTCCTCCTTGAGGTTGGCGATGCGCGTGCGGATGGCCTCGCTCGAGGGCTTGGCCGAGTGGAACGCCGACCAGGCCTCCTCGTTGGCCTTCCTCTCCTCCAGCGCAGCGGCGTTGTCGCCGTCCTTCTTGATGAGCCTGGCGATGAAGTCGACCTCCTTCAGCTTCTGGTAGGCGAAGGCGAGGACCTGGCGGAGGGCCGAGGGCAGCTTGGTCTCGACCGTGGCATCGTAGGGAACGTGCTGCAGCGACGCCGAGGGCTGGACGACCAGCTTGCCCTCAAAGGCCGAGCGAATGGCCGCGAGCTTGCTGATGACGTCATCAACCTATGGACGCACACAAAACACGCACAGCGCCGCCCGCGAGGATTACATCAGCCTCCCATCTGTGTCGACAACGATGTGGGACTGGCCAAGTGCGAGGGGGGCGCACGTTGATCTGCCACACGTTGCGGGCGTCGACCACGCCGGCGCCGAGGGTGAGGTGCTTGGGGAAACCGTGCTTGGCCAGGAGGCCAACGTTGTCGCCGCGGGTGAAGTCGAGGCTGACGCCGACGACGTTCTTGGGCGCGGCGTGGAGCCACTTGAAGGTCTCCTCGCCGAGGTCGTCGAAGAAGGTGACCAGGTGGACCTTGGGCCCGTCGGCGGCCAGCGCCTCGAGGACGTGGGTCAGGAGCGCGCGAGTCTCGGCGTCGTGGTGGACCACGAGGATGGGCTCCTGGAACAGAACCTCTTCGACGCTGGCCTCCTTGAGCTGCTTGAACAGCTTGACGTAGTGGGGCAGGATGTGGTCCTTGAGGAAGGCCGAGGCCAGCTGGGCCTTGCGGGCGTCGGTCGCCTGCTGGCCGCCGACGATGTAGCGGCAGAGCTTGACCAGGGTCACCGGGCCGAGCACGATGGGCAGAGACTGGACCTGCGAACAACGAATTCATGTCAATGTCAGCAAAAAAAATGAAAAACGAAAATGAATTAATTTTTTTTAAAAAAAGCAAGAGCTGAGGGAGGATGGAAGGAAACAGACTCAGACCACTCAAGGTAGCTGATGGCTGTCCTCTCCTCCAACCGCACGCGGTCCTCAGTCCCGCCCATCGGTTCGCCATCGATTTCGACGATCGCCGGGCAGGAGAGGTTGAATTGAAGCAAAGCGAAGGCGCGCGCTAGTGGACCTCACCGGGTCCGGTCCGTTACCTTCTTACCGCCGGCGGCAGCGGCGACGATGTCGCGGGACTTGGTGATCTGCTGGAGGAAGTCGGAGAAGTCGACCTCGGCAGCGAACTTGCCGGCGAGGAAGGGCTCCTCGATCTCGGGCACCAGGTAGTGGTAGTTGGTGTCGAACCACTTGGTCATGTGAAGCGCCCTGGCGCCGGGGATGCCGCGAGCCAGCGCGAAGTAGAGGTCCAGGCCCTCCTACATTTTTGTTTTTATAAAATTGAAATTGTCAAACTTGGCAAGCAAAACGTCGACAGGCAATCCCTGGCGCACAAGCGCACGCCACGCAGACTGACGCAGCAACAGAGAGCGGAGGGGGGAAGCGCACCTTGCCCGAGTTGTCAAAGCGCGAGGGAATGAGGCCGAGGCGGAAGGACCAGTCGAGCACCTGGTCGTAGAGGCTGAAGCTTCCGACGCCGATTCTCTCGATGCCGGCGTCGACCTGGGCAAGCAGGTTGGCCTTCTCGACCTGGGCGGCCACGTCGATGAGGTGGGCCTTGTCGGTGGTGCCGGCCCAGTAGGACTCGAGCGCCTTCTTGAGCTCACGGTCCTTGCCCACGCGCGGGAAGCCGATGGTGCCCGTGGCGACCTCGGGGAATTGGGGAACGTTGATGGACATGATGTTGGTAGACGTGGAGTAGCAGCGGTACTGGTACTGGTAGTAGTGATTGGATGAAACTGTCACGAGCCTGTGGATGCGAACACGCCAACAACAACATCAACAGATGTCAGTGGTGAGTGTGGCCATCGTCACTGGCTGTGACGTGCTTGTCAGTGTGAGTGGTGTCGTGTCGGGGTTGATAGCCCACCTGAGCTTCCTTGACAACTGGGGAGCGTTGCGAGAGCGAGCGAGAGCTGGGTGAGAGTGCTGGTGCGGTTTTTGGGTAATGGAGGGAATCAAGGGAGCAGGTGGTGCGCTTTTATACCTGGGCGTGTGGGCCAGAAGCCGGCCCCGCCTCATCTCTCCGCTCGCCTGTTGTTGGTCCACCCCAAACCCCGCACGCCCACACGCACCGACGCACACACGCATGGGGCAGACACGTCAGCGCCCGCCTTGGAGGTTGGTGGCCCAATACTGCGCCCACCGGGCGTAATGTTGGGCGGACAGACGGAACGGAAACAGAGCACGGAAAAGGTATAACGCCAGACGCCCAGCCGAGAGGAGCTTACGGCCGAGAGCTGTCGGAGTTGCCCACACTGCAACCGATAGGCCGGGAAACATCCGTAACAGCGGTTGTTGCGTCGTACTTGTGGTTGTTGTTGTTGTTGCTATTGTGGTTGGCGCAGTGGAGATGGCCGAGGAGGGACGCGGCGGGAGAGTTCTCGTCCCCAGCGCATGCCCCCCGCTGGCGCTCGAGCGGAGTGGCAGGCAGGCACGGCCAAAGAACCGTCGCATTCTGCGCTGTTGTGGTCAGCCCGTGTACAACAAGAGTAAATTTTAGTGGGGGCACAGAAGAGGCGTCACTTGTTAGGTGGTGCCAAAAGGGCAGCTGAAGTTCTGATGGTGCGGGACAGCCCATCTTGTGCTTTACTTTCGAGTGTATTTCCGCCAAACAAATTAAGCAATTTTCTCTTTTTTCATTTCCGGATAATAAATGATTTCTGAAGACAGAGAACTCAGTTGATTCCTCCACCCTTACTCTTCAACTTGCCGCACCTCAACTCAAACTTGGTACCCTGCGTTCCGTATGCATTCGTTTCAAAACATATTTGAGGCGTTTTTATTTTTTTAACAAAATAAATTATTCTTCGATATTACGCTCACCACACTCCCGCCCACCGAAAAGAGTGCCAAGATGAGCTTTGTCGGTACGCCCAACTGCTATGTGTGCGGCAAGAAAGTCTATCCTGTCGAGCGCATGGACGCCGACAAGAAGACGTTTCACAAGTACTTCCTTTCCCCACTGCCTTTGTCTCGTCGACGCCAGACCTCCTCACGCCACACGCGCGCGCAAACCACCCAATGTCAGGGGCTGTCTCCGCTGTGCGCACTGCAACTGCGCGTTGAAGCTGGGCAACTACGCCGCTCTGCAGGGCAACTACTACTGCAAACCGCACTTCAAACAGCTCTTCAAGCTCAAGGGTGGGGACGCTCGTGCCCTTGCTGTGACGTTTGTGTGGTGAATGTGGTCTCTCCTCGCTAACGCGTGGCCACGTATGGCGAGGCAGGCAACTACGACAGCGGGTTTGGTCGCGAGCCGGCCAAGATGAAATGGGACGCCAAGGGGGCTCCCTACGGCTCCGAGGCGGCCGACGAACCCTCGCCCGCCCAAAGCGAGGAGTCGGCTGCTGTCGCCGTACGTCAAATTCAGTCGCCACGCCAAAGTCGCGACCCATTGGCGGCCCAATGAGAGAGCCGCCTTTCGTTGACGAATTGCGCTGTGGTGCCGTGATGCGCACAGGAGCCGAAGCCGCTCTGGGGCGAGAGCGGAGACGAGGCACAGGAGAAGCCCGTCATGCGCTCCAAGTCGTTCCGTGTCATCAGGCGCGACGCCGCGCCCAAGAAGGAGCCGCCGCCGACGGTCGCCGACGAAGAGGTGAGCGGCGGCGGCGATGCCGAGAGAGCGTTCCCGCTGCCGTCGGCCCTCCGCAAGTCGGCCAAGCTGCCCTCGCCTCCCGCGCAGCAGGCGCAGCCCAAGCCGGCCTCGCCGCAGAAGTCGACCGAAGCCACGACGCAGAGCCACGACACCGCCGCGCTCGAGGACGAGAAGCGGAGGGTGGCCGACGACAGGCGCAAGGTCGACGAGGAGCGTAGGAAGGTGGAGGACGAGCGGCGCAAGGTCGAGGAGGACAGGCGAGTGCTGGAGGCCGAGAAGGCCAAGGTGGAGGACGTCAAACGCCGCATCTGGGAGGAGAAGAACAAGATCGCCGCCCAGTTCAAGCAGGAGCGCGAGGACCTCACGAAGGAGCGCGAGGAGCTGGAAGCCGCGCGCGCCCAACTAGAGACCAAGCGAGCGGCTGCGCAGGCGCCCAGCGCCGCCCCGACTTTGGAGTCGGCGGCGTCGCGCGAGCAAGCGGCGGAGCTCCAGGCCAAGTTGGCCGAGCTGGAGGAGCGTACGCGACAGGAGAAGGAAAAGATCCAGCACGACAGGCGGAAGCTCGCCGATGAGAAAAAGTTCCTGGAGGAGGGCGTGCGCAAGCTCTACAACGAACTCGATGCCAAGATCAAGCTGCTGGAGGACACCATCGGCGGCCTGCAACAACTGTGAGTTGCCTGTCGACAATAATGCCACATCAGCAAGGAACCGTTGGTTGAAAATCGGAACGAAAAGAACGAAATAATTGCACAGATAATTATCTCTAGTTTTCAAAGAGAACAGAGAACCCAAGAGCCACCAAGATCAAGTGGAACACGACAACGCTCGCAACACAACGCTCAGAATAATAGAATAGATTAAATCGATATAAATCAAACAAATGTGGATGGAGGGAACTGCTTCTTCATCCTCGTCAACCGATCTCGGTGGAGGCTCGCCCTCCACCCCTCCTTCATCGACATCTGCCGCAGGCCGCCTCTTGAAAGCATTCCTGCGGCCTGAAGACATCTCCTGCTTTGTACCACTCTCCCTTCTTGCCCTCACGATTTCGTACTCTTTGACTTCAAATTCAACAAGAAATGTGAATTATTTTTTAATTTATTTATTCTGTATACGCTCTGCCTCTCCACTTTCTCTCATTCTCATTCTTTATATTCTTAATTAATCAAATTTGATCTTTTGCGTAGCTTTACGAAGCAGTGGCGGTTCTTGCCGAGGGGCGGCGTAAGCCGTGCTACCTGGCGTTGGTGAAGCATGACCCTACCCCTGAATACGCGTACACGCCCTCCTCCCCTCGACCCGTGTTGCAGCCCTCTTCTTGTTCCTCTTCTCGTCTCTCCAACTGCTCTTACGCCTATGATCACCGCTCGTGTGCTCATGTCTCCACATCACCCCCCTTTCTGTTCTACTCTCCACCACAACGCTGTCTGCGTCTTCCACTCTGCTTGCCTTCTCTCTCTCTCTCTCTTCTACCTTTTTATGTTCTTCTTCTACTATTACTTCTTCTTCAGTCTGTTGGCGCTGGTGAAAGAGGATGGCGATTCGGGGCCCTATCTCCGCTCGGCCGAGGTGCTGCCGGTGTACGAGGACCTGCGCCACTCCATTCGCGGCGACACAACCGTAAGCGCTCCCGCTCTCTGCCCCTCTGCTTCCCTTCTCCGGCGCTCCAGTGGCGCAGCCAATCGAATCGTCGACTGACCGACGCGAACTGGCCTCTCCTATCTCGCTCGCTTCCGCCTGGCGTCGGCCGTCGGCGCACCAAAGATCGAGCTGTCCTACGGAGCCCGTAGGGACGCCTGCGCCTTTGACCTTTCCAGCGCCGATTGCGCTCTCAACGTCAAGGCACTCCAGCCCTCTCTCGCCTTTCTCTCTCTCCCTTTTCATCTCTCTCTCTCTCTCTCGCTCATCTCCCTGTCTGACACTCATCATCGCCATCGTCATTGTGCGCAGGCCCATCTCACCAAAGCCATTCGCCTAGCACGTACGTCGAAGAGAGGATTTCTCTCTTCCTCCCCCCAATGTGTAGAAGCGCTTCTGTGCTGACCTCTTGGCCGCCCTCTGCCATACAACAGAGCAAGAAAACTTTGTGTCCAACGGGCCCTCCCACGCGTGGCTCAAGGTGACACCCCCCCCCCCCCACAAATCCCATTCTGAACTGTGGCCAACAAGGGCGAACGTAAAAGACGCTTGTCCACCCACTCACATACCATAATTTAACGCACAGGCATACAGCAGCAAGGAGTCCAGGGGCAGCACTTCCGGTAAGCCGCAAAGCGCTTGTGGCCGCCCGTGCCCACTGCTAACCGGCGCGCATTCACACACACACACACACACACACACACACACACACACACACACACACACACACACACAAACGCACAGAGGGCTCGTATGCCAACCGGCCCTACGGGATGGCCAAGGTGAACGAGCTCCAAGCGGCCATGCAGGGCCTCCTCTCGATCGACGACGAGCGGATGAGGCGAGACCCGTCCAGGTGACCCCTCACTCCCTTGCATCTCGCGTAAACGCAGTGCAAGACGCAAAGCAGCCATTGGTGGGTCTCGCGGCGCTCACCGACCTGCTTGCAGGGAGTCGGCGCTGGGCGATATGGACGAGGGCGGCAACCCGCTCGTCTCGTTTGCCAAGTCGCGCAACGGGGGCGAATACGATCCCTCCAAGTTCATGTCCGTCAAGGAGGTCTGGGTCAACCAGCAGATGGACCAGCGCGCCGCCGAATTCACCGACTACAAGCCGCTTCGGTAGACCCACCGCGCCCCGACGTACATTAAGCTTGCGAGTTGCTGACGTCACTTGTGGGGGGGGCAGGTTCATGTTCGGCACGTGGAACGTGAACGGCAAGATGCCCGAATCGCTGGACGGATGGCTGCGAACGGATCAGCCGCCGGATCTGTACGCCATCGGGTACGCGTCCAGACCCACCACTAGGTTTATAAATAACTTATTTATTATGTTTAATCTATTTTTATTCTATTTAAATTCTTGTAAATTTGAAATTTATTTGTTGTTGACCTGGCCGGAGCACAGATTCCAGGAGCTGGACCTGAGCGCCCAGGCGCTGGTGCTCGGCGACACAACCCGCTCGCATCCCTGGGTCGAGGCCATCATGCTCTCCCTCTCCAAAGTGGCCGACTACCACCTGGTACACTGCACGCAGGACCTTTGCGCGCGCGCGCGTGTGTGGTGAGGCTGACCGATGCATGGTTTGACTGTTGTGACAGCTGGTGACGAAGCAGCTCGTGGGCATATTGCTGGTCATCTGCGTGCGTCAGGAGCACGTGCCCCATATTCGTTCCATGCAGACGGCTGCGGCCTCCGTGGGCATCATGGGCATCATGGTAATGCGGCAGCGCTCCCAACGCATGCACACAGCGAACCGCTAATCATTCCATGCATTCCCAACCACCACCACTCTCCTCCCAACCAACCAACCAACCAACCACAGGGCAACAAGGGCGGCGTGGCTGCGCGGTTCATGTTCTACGACAGCAGCATCTGCATCCTCAACTCGCATCTCAACGCTCACTACGACCGAGTGCAGCGGCGTAACCAGGACTACAAGGACATCATCAGCAAGCTGCTCATCCAGAACGACCTCGACATATTCGACCACGAGTACGGCCAGGCCCGCCTCTCTCTCTCTCTCCTCCCCCCCCCTCTTCCCCCTCCCAGCCCCTACTTACCCGCCCCTCCCCCGCACGCGCGCGGTCGTGACCGGTCTCAGCCATGTGGTCTGGATCGGCGATCTCAACTACCGCATCGAAGGCCTCGACGCGGTGGTCAGGAAGAAGGTCCGAGAGGGCGACTTTGCCTATCTGTTCGAGCGCGACCAGGTGCCTCTTCATAACGCATACATACACACATCACACACATCACACACATCACACACATCATACACATCACACACATCACACACATCACACACATCACACACATCACACACACACACACACACACACACACACACACACACACACACACACACACAACGCACGCATGGGGCGCCCAGAGAGAGTGCTGAGTGGGCTTGGGGGTGGGGGTGCAGCTGCGCATGCAAATGGCCAGGCGGCTGGCGTTCGAGGAGTTCAACGAGGGCCCGATCAACTTCGCGCCCACCTACAAGTACGATCCCGGCACGGACGTGTACGACTCGTCGGAGAAGAAGCGGACGCCGGCCTGGTGCGACCGCGTGATGTGGCGCGGCCGCAACATGAAGCAGATCAACTACCTCCGGCACGAGCTGCTGGCCTCCGACCACAGGCCCGTGTCGGCCACCTTCGAGATCCAGGTCAAGTCGGTCAACTCCGAGAAGCGCAACGCCGCCTACCAGGAGATCGTCAAGAAGCTGGACAAGCTCGAGAACGAGTGCATGCCCGACGCCACCGTCTCCTCGAACAACGTCACCTTCAACAACGTTAGGTATGCGCGATTTCTCATTCTTTTATTTTTTTTCTCTCTAAAAATAACCAATTAATTTTAATTACCTATTTATTTGATTATTCAAGTTCTTGCTGACGTGGGGTGGTGGTTGTGTGGTCCTAGGTACATGGTGCCCTCGGAGCAGACGATAGAGCTCGAGAACACGGGCAAGGTGGTCGTCCGCTTCCGCTTCATTCCCAAGCTCAACCAGAAGAAGTTCAGCAAGCCCTGGCTCGACGTCCGACCACCCTTTGGCATGGTACCCCTCTCCCGCTTGTCTTCTCTCTCTTTCTGATTATTTTATTTTATTTTAATTATTTAAAATTTATTATTTGTTAAAAATCGTTCTTTCTGCAGGTCATTCCGGGGGAGAAGATGAAGATCAGGCTGAGCGTGCTCATCAACAACAGCTGGGCGCCCGACTTCAACCTGGGCCGGGAGAAGCTGGAGGACATCCTCATCCTCCACCTGGAGAAAGGTGCGCACTTGCCACTCTTCTTTGTTGCCCCGCCGCCCTCTCTCTCTCACACACACACATCATGAACCGCGTGTGGTGGTGCGTGGCAGGCAAGGACTACTTCATCTCGATCTCGGGGAGCTACATCCAGTCCTGCTTCGGATCCACGCTCGAGCACCTGGTGCGGCCCTAACATGTCTGTTTTTTATTATTTATTTATTCGTGTACTTTTTGCGAAATATTTTGCGAAATATTTTCTTTTTTCTTTTTATCTATGAGGAAAAGTAATAGATTGTAGAAGGTATCAAGACCGCGATGTATGGCTGAGCGTTTCGCCTTTCGGTGATCGCAGGTGTGCTTCCCCGGACCCGTGGCCTCGACTCCCCCGGGCCCGCCCACGGCGACCGACCGCCTCTCGATCCCCAAGGTACACGCACACGTCGTGACCCCTTCACACGTTGTCTTTCTCGAGCCTTTGCCAACCACTCCCCCTCCGCCGCAGGAACTCTGGCGCATCGTCGACTACATCTACAAGAAGGGAATGGACGAGGTACGTCTTCAACCCACACGCGCGCGCGATGACGCGATCTCCGCTTCCCCCCTGTGTGGCTTCGCTCATCCTCCACACTTTTATTTTATTTTATTTGCCGACAACAGAGGGGGCTGTTCTCGCAGTCGGGCATCCAGAGCGAGATGGAACAGCTCCGAGAACTGCTCGACTATGGCCGCTCGTTCGACGAATACAGTGCGTGACCTGCATGCGTGCCTGTGTGCTTGTGTGCGTCACTGACGTTCCGCGTGTGTGTGTGTGTGTGTGTGTGTGTGTGTGTGTGTGTGTGTGTGTGTGTGTGTGTGTAGCCGGGAGCATCCACAGCGTGGCCGAGATCCTCTTCCGCTTCCTCGAGTCGCTCGCCGAACCCATCATCCCGTTTGCGCTCTACAAGCAGGCCCTGGAAAGCTCGGTCTCGTACAACCAGGTATTTGTGATCAGCACCTCTCCTCTTCCCCAACCGGTCGACTCATCGTTGTGCGTGTGCGTGTGTGCGTGTGTGCGTGTGTGCGTGTGTGTGTGTGTGTGTGTGTGTGTGTGTGTGTGTGTGTGTGTGTGTGTGTGTGTGTGTGGTGTGTCTTCCCTCACTGGGCCTACAGTGTAAGCAACTGCTATCGTACCTGCCCGTGGTCAACTACAACGTGTTCTACTACCTCATGGCCTTCCTGCGAGAGGTCCTACAGCACGGCGACAAGAACAAGCTGCAGGCCGACAAGCTTGGTACCGCACACGACACACGACACACGACACACGACACACGACACACGACACACGACACACGACACACGACCCGACACGACACACGACACACGACACACGACACACGAGTAACAGAACGCTGACCGAACGCTTGTCCACGGCAGCGCTGCTGTTCTCCAGCGTTCTCGTGCGGAGTCCCAACCCGAGGAACGTGAGCGAGGGCAGCCAGGAGAGGAAGAAGGAGTTTGTCTACCAGTTCCTGTCCTCCAAGGAGAAGCTCAAGGTGCCATGAGAAGAGAGGCTGAGAGAGAATAAGAGGGGAGAGCAGGAAGGCTAGAAGAATGAATAAGAAAGGTTTACCTCGGTGTAAATGTGGAGGATATCTCACACTAGTGAGAGAGACCGTGATGAGCTTGGCCGTTTGAGCCAAGGCTGAGTTGCGGTGGTGACAAGGCATTTGGGGCGTCTCAATCTTGCCTTATATGGAGCGTGCTCGATTCGACCTTTTTTATTGGATTTTGGGCCCCAGCCATTGGGCCACCTTTTGTTACACTCCCAGTGGCCTGTGGGAAGCGTCTTCTTCGAAACCCTCTGTGTAGCGCTTGCACGAGAAGCGGTAAGAAGGAAGAGGAAAGAAAGGGGGTGCTGGCGCGCAAGGGGTTGAGGAGCAAGAGACCTTTGCGCTACGGTTGGCGGCGCACATCTCGATAAACTCCGGTAATAAAACCATCCAGCGGAAGGAGTAAAATGAAACGCGGAGCAGAGGAGTACGACTTGATGGTGGGCGAGGAGTACGACACCAGGACTGTTATTAAGGAGGGCGCACTGGAGAAGCAGGCGCCCAGCAAGCTCAAGCGATGGCAGACCCGCTACTTCACCCTCACCCCCTCCGCCCTCTTCTACCGCAAGAAGAAATCAGATGGTACCCACCTCCTCATCTTCTTGTTCCCCGGACAGTGCCATGTTCTTCCACGAGGCTGCCTGGACCGATCATCACGATGACCAATGACCGATGCCTAACAACAACATCGAAGCAACCAGCTCACGCTTTCTCTTCTTGTCTTTGCCTGGACTCGCCGGCGCGCAGAGGCCACGCGAGGCGCTATCAAGCTCTCCCACATCAAGAGCTGCGCTGTTCGACAACAGCCCTCGGGCAAGGCGAACAAGCGCGCTCTCTTTGATGTGGCGACATCCAACCGTATCTACTCGCTGGCCGCGGACACCGAGGCCAACGCACAACAGTGGGTCGAGGCAATCAACAGCCAGTGCGCCGCCAGCCGGTCAACCTCAACCGCCTCGTCGACGCCCCCGCTATCACCGTCTTCCTCCTCCTCAACAGCGGCCGCGTCAAACCCGTCAGTGGGCGACAGTGGGGACTGGATTGCGGGGGAGAAGGTGCTCTACACGAGCCCGGCCGGACCCGAAGATGTGCTCTTCTCGCATCACTCCCTGCGAGATGGCAAGTGGGCCAAGTTCACCATGACCACCTACCGCCTCATATTTGCTCACAAGGTTCCCCCGCGCTGCAAGATTAACGATTTACCTATTGCGTTTTCTTTTTCCATTATAACTCATAAATTCTGTTCTTATTATTGCATTCTTATTTAAAAAATGATATTATCTGCCTTGGTTATTGCCATGATAATATTGTAATATCTTCGACGTACCTGCGCATTTTAATTGCTCGCCACAGGGCGGCCTGGAGTCTGTGCCGCTCGGGCTGGCGATGAAGGTCGAGCCTGCGCGACACGAGGAGCACAACTTGGCCGGCTTCGTGCTGGAGTGCAAGGATTTTCGAACTCTCTCCATCTTCTTCCTCAAACCTGAGCCCGTCAAGGCCCTCACCAATCTCTTCAAGCAGCATCTCTGTCCGCAGCAAATCTTGTACGTCTTCGAATCACTTCATATCATGCGCTTGTGCTCTCTTTCTCTCTGTTGCGTGTTGTTGGCATCATCAAATTGACTTGTATAGCGCGTGCCAGTCATCTCTTCGCGTTCCAGAACAGGGAAAAGTTCACAGCCGCGGCGCCGCAAGACGCCGTTGGCTTCACGTTGTACAACGTGGAGAGGGAGTTCAAGCGTCTACAGATCTCCAACAAGCAGTGGCGCATCACCAACCTCAACAAAGGCTTCGCCTTCCCCCAGTTTCCCGACCGATTCATCGTCCCCGCCGCGATCAACGATGGTGAACACCAGAACCACCTCTTGTTGTTGTCACTCTGGTGCTGCTAACCTCTGCGCGCGCGCGCGCACACACACACACACACACACACACACACACACACACACACACACACACACACACACACACACACACACACACAACGCACGCACATCGCAACACACAGAATCGATTTTTCAACTGTGGAACTCGTTACAAAAGTGGCAGCGATGGACGGTGGCGCTGTCATGGCGCAACCCCACGTCGGGCGCGTGCCTGCTGCGCAGCTTCAAGTTTTTGCTGGGCGGCGGTAACATCGCCATGGCCGCGTCCGAGTCGGACTGGATCTCCGAGCTGGGCAAGGCCAAGCGGGGCCACCGCAGCATGCTCCAGTACGTGCTGTTGATCCAGCGGCAGGCCGAGTCGCTCCACGTCTTTGATACGTCGAAGCTCAAGCTCAAGGCCGGCGCCGATGAGGCGGTCAAGCTCGAGCCCGCGCAGAACGTCAAGACCTTCACCACGGGTAAGCTTCACTCGGCCACGTCGTTCGACCGATGCGACGCAAGCTGACGCGCGTGTTGTGTGTGTGTGTGTGTGTGTGTGTGTGTGTGTGTGTGTGTGTGTGTGTGTGTGTGTGTGTGTGTGTGTGTGTGGACAGACGAGGGCCAGATCATGACGCGTAAGACCGAACTGCTACCGCCGCCGGCAGTTGAGGAGAGTCTCGGCAAGCTGGCCCAGCTGGTGGCCTCGTTTGACTCCCACGCCTTCGCGGCCGACCAGGAGCGTGCCACGCAGTGGCGCGAGTCGGTCGACGCCACGCGCTGGCTCACCGGCATCCGCCGACTCTTCGAGGTCACCGCCAAGGTGGTCACCCAGCTGCAACTGGGCAACCCGGTACCGCTTGCCCCCCTTTTTGTATGCACTTATGATAGCAAGCAGCGCAACTAACCATTCTCGTGGGCCACGTTAAGGTGGTCGTGTTGAACCATGACGGCTCCGAAGCCGTGCCACAGATTGTGAGCCTGGCCCAGGCACGCACCTCCATCTTTCAATCGCTCGCGCCCACTCTTGATGTGGGTAGCTCATACGCCGTGTGTGTCATCGCAGGTGTGCTTGGACCCGCACTACCGAACCATCGTGGGGCTCTGCATGCTCATCGAGAAGGAATGGATGGCCTTCGGCTTCCAGTGGGGCCAAGGCAACAAGGCCAAGTACATGCCCAAGCAGCACTCGTACCTCTTCGTCCAGTTCATCGACGCCGTGTGGCAGCTGTGGGCCCAGTCGCCGGCCCAGTTCGAGTTCAGCCCGGCCCTCCTCATGTTCCTCCTCGACTCCGTCTACAGCTGCCGCTTTGGCTCCTTCCTCGCCAACACCCACCGCGATCGAGTCAAGAGTACGCGCTTGCCTGTGTGTGTGTGTGTGTGTGTGTGTGTGTGTGTGTGTGTGTGTGTGTGTGTGTGTGTGTGTGTGTGTGTGTGTGTGGTGCTTCGAGTTGGTGAGCTGATTGGTGATGGCGACGAGCGTAGAGAAATTAGGCCTCCTGACGAAGACCGGCTCGGTCTGGGCGTACATCACTTCGCACAAGAGCGAGTTCGTGAACGCCATCTACGACCCGAGTTCGCACACCTCCTCTCCTCGACTCGCCATCCACCCTTCGCAGGTCACGCTTTGGACGGGTAACCCTCCCCCCGTCGCCGAGCCTGCCTTCATGTTTAAGTCGTCGGTTTTTTTTCCCCGGCCTCGCGAGAACTCACCGCGTTTGATTTTTGTCGACAGAGTACTACCTCCGATGGGCCTCTGCTGCCGCCAACGAGCGAATCAACAAAGAGATCGCGCTCCAGCTTGCCAGTGCGCAGACTCCTTTTTTAATATTTAATATTTAATAATATTTTTGGTGTATTTTTTTTTAGCTAACTGCCATTGGTGTCGAGCAGAGCAACAAGAGGAGGGAGTCGGGCTGGACATCAGCAACCATGCGCTGACGCGCATGCCCGCGCCGCTCATCGATTGTCTCTCGCCGATCTCGTCGCTCGACCTCTCAAGCAACTTCATCTCCTCAGTCGCCGCCAGCCTGCCCCACCTCTCCGGTCTGCGGTCGCTCGACCTCTCGCGCAACCTCATCACCGCCTTCTCGCCCCGACCCCACGAGCACAACGCCTCCTCGGCCACCACGGCGGCCGACGACAACGGCCAACCGCAGGGCGGCTCGTTCGACCGCCTCGACAAGCTGCACCTGGCCGACAACCGCCTGTGGGTCGTCGACCAGCTGCCGGCGAGCCTCACCGAGCTCAACGTGGCGCACAACGCCATCGAGCGCCTGCCGCGACACCTGGCCACGCTCACCAACCTGCGCGTGCTCAACGTCGGGCACAACAAGCTCTGCACTGATCAAGGTACTGCTCGCATGTGTTGTGTTGTGTTGTGTTGTGTTGTGTTGTGTTGTGTTGTGTTGTGTTGTGTTGTGTTGTGTTGTGTTGTGTTGTGTGGTTACTGGGCTGACATCGTATCGATGGCCATCAAGGCGAGCCGGGCATGCCGGAGGTGCTGCTGAAGCTGCCGTCGCTGACCTCGCTCAACCTTGCCGGCATCGGTATGCCCCACTTGCCCGCCGACTTCTTCACGGCGCTCCCGCACCTGGAGACGCTCGACCTGTCGCGCAACCAGCTGGCCACCCTTCCGGCGGGCATCGTTCGCGCCTCCGGCCTGCGCGTGCTCAACATCTCCGGCAATCCCTTCACTCGCCTGCCCAACGCCATTCTCCACCTGGCCTCGCTCGAGGAGTTCTACGCCGAGTATGCATTCCTCGCATTCTTCATAGCTGCGTTGCCTTGCAACCACCTAACAATTTTCCCCATTAAACCGGCAATCAAAGCAACGTGGGCGCCGAAGAGTGCTTGCGATTGGCCGACCTGGGCGCGATGACGGGGCTGCGTTGCCTCGATCTTCGCAACAACCAGATCACGGCGCTGCCGCCGGGCTGCTTCGCGCGGTGGGCCAACATGGAGCGCCTGTGGCTGTCCCACAACCAGCTCTCGACGCTGGCGGCCGACGAGATCGGGTGTCTGGCCCCCACGCTGCAGGAGCTCCACCTGGGCCACAACCGATTCGACAGCATCCCGGCCGAGACCGCCAGGCTCACCCGCCTGCGCGTGCTGACGCTCGAGGGCAACTTCATCGTCGAACTGCCCTCCCAGCTCGGCATCCTCACGCAGCTCGAGCGACTCGAGGTCGGCGCGCAGAACGGGCGACTCAGGTCCGAACTCGGCCTCCCCACGCTTCCTTTTCCTTTTGTCGCTTTGGCCTAACACAAAGGCAAATTCCAGGTCGCCGCCGGCCGAGGTGGTGGCTCTGGGCTCGGGCAGCATCGTGGCCTACCTGGGCCAGCTACTCAAGGGCCAGGAGCCGTGCTATCGGCTCAAGCTCATGTTCGTCGGCCAGGAGAACGTTGGGTGCGCCGCCGCCGCCGCCTCTCCTCCCCTTCCCGCACTCCAGTGAGCGCGTCACTGATGACTGACTTCCGATTGGATTCGCTGTAAAATGCCCAGCAAGACGTCGCTGCTTCGCGCCCTGCAGCGGCGGGAGAGGAGGGTCAAAACCATGGCGCTTCGACAAGCCGACCTGCCCGACCCCTGTACGCCCCAACCAATTGGCATCCACCTCCCCACAAATGCACATAAAAATAACCACAAAAATTACCAAAAATTACAAAATAAAAATTACAAAATAAAACAGCTGTGCCGCCGCTCTCGACGGATGGCATCGACATCAACACGTGGAGCCTGTCGATGAACAGCGTGTGGGGCCCCGAGGCGGCTGCGGTCGACCTGTCGGCCTGGGACTTTGCAGGTAACGAGCCAATCGGGAGAGAGCTCTCGCGGCGCAGCGGCCGTCACCTGACTCTCGTTTCATGATGCGATGATGTAGGGCAGGAGATCTACTACGCTACGCACCAGTTCTTCCTGTCGGAGCGCTCCCTGTTCCTCGTCGTCTTCAACCTGCTCTCTCCCGTCCAGTCACGCGTTGAATACTGGTAACGCACGCACAAGAGCAACTACGCGCTTCGCACTGCCGCCTCGAGTCGCTCTCTGGCTGTACTAACGCTTCGTCTTTGTGGGTTGGCAGGCTCCAGTCCGTGCGAGCAGCGGCCAAGGGCTCGCCCATCCTCATCATTGGCACGCATGCCGAGCACGAGCGGTGCACCGACGACTACCTCGCCGAAATGCAGCGAAGGTGGGCACACACGCCAACCCTGTCTCGTCGTCGTCTCACTAACCACACACACACACACACACACACACACACACACACACACACACACACACACACACACACACACACACACACATCGCAGGCTCGAGGCCAAGTTCAAGCACAAGTTTCCGAACCTGGTGGGCATCCACTTTGTGAGCCCGGTGCAGGGGAAGGGCATGGACGGGCTGCTCGGCAGCCTCAGGCAGGTGATCGCCAAGCAGGACTACATCGGGCGCACGCTGCCGTCGAGCTACCTGGCGCTCGAGAAGGTCGTGGCCGCGCAGGCCAAGGCCCGCACGCCGCCCGTGCTGACGTGGCACGAGTACCGCGACCTGGCCAAGCTGTGCATGATCGAGGAGGAGCACGAAGACCTGCGCACCGCGACCGCGCTGCTTCACAACCTGGGCTCGCTCGTTCACTTTGCCAACGACGAGAAGGTGCATTTGGTGGTGGTCACATGCCAAGAAGTGGAAGTCGATGCTGACGTGTGTGTGTGTGTGTGTGTGTGTGTGTGTGTGTGTGTGTGTGTGTGTGTGTGTGTGTGTGTGTGTGTGTGTGTGTGTGTGTGTGTGTTGTCGTCGTCGTCGTCGTCGTCGTCGTCGTCGTCGTCGTCGTCGTCGTGGCAATCAGTTGCAGACGTGGGTGATCCTCGATCCGCAGTGGCTGATGGACGTGCTGGCCACCGTCGTGTCGACCAAACACAACTACTTGCCGGTACGCCATCAAAACCACTACAGCCACCGGTGGCTCCCACACACAAGCATTTCTCATCGCACGCACAAACGCCTCTCTGTTTCCCAGCACCGGCGTGCTGCCGCATTCGGCATTGCCGCATATTTGGCGAGCGCCTGCCTACCCGCGAGAGCTGCACGGCTTCCTGCTCTCCCTGCTGGAGCGTTTTGAGATCACCTTCCCCATCCAATCCCACGCGCATAAGCTCGGTACACACACACACACACACACACACACACACACACACACACACACACACACACACACACACACACACACACACACACACACAATACACACGCCTCCGCTGCTTCATCGCCTTGTTTCAGTTTGCCCCTCACATTTACTCCGTTATGCCCTTCGACCACAGACTACTGCCCGACGACGGCGGAGGACATCGGTTCGTCGCCCAATGACGCCCTCTCGTCGTTGGTGCCCTCCCTGCTACCCGAAGAGGCGCCGCCCAAGCTGGCCGAGCTCTGGTCGGGCCGCATTCGTACGCGCTCCCAAGCTTGTGTTTCGTGTTTATATTTGTTGTTTTTTTATTTCGCTTTAATTATCTTATTTGTATTTTTGTGATTTTTGACGTGTAAATCTACAAAAGGCGCTGGCGAGAACGTGTTTGGTCGGACCTATCAGTTTGATTTCGTGCCCAAGGTACAGACACACCTACACGCGCATGCACACGCATTCATATCTCGCTCCGTGTGCTCACCACGGTGTCGGGGGGCAAAAGGGGTTCATGGGCCGGCTGATGATTCGTCTGCTCGGCTTCCCCTTGGCCGCTCAAATCATTTGGCCCCTTGGCCGCTCAAATCATTTGGCGCTACGGAATGCTTGCCCGGATCGCCAAGTACACATTCCTCCCTCGCTTTTTATTATCCATAATTATACTTCTCTTTCTTCTTTCTGTAATTTTATTGCAGATTTTAGTGCACGTAAATATAAATATATTAAATTAATTATGAGCTTTTTTTTTCCAAAACAGGGAACAGATATTGGTGGAGTTGGCGCCCGAGGAGGACCAGCTGAAGATCCTGGTGCGCACGGAGCTGCGCGGCGAGCAGATGTCCAACCTGTGCTGGCTCGTCTTCGCCGCCGTCGATTCGCTCGTCAAGGAGTGGTACAACCTGGAGGCCCGCGTCCTCGTGCCGTGCCCCCACTGCATGCTGTTCAGCGGCCTCGACCAGACGCCCTACATGTTCGCCTTCGAGGAGTGCCAGCAGGCCGCCATGCTGCCCAACGACGCCTTCCTCTACTGCCGCATCTCCGGTACGGCCATCGCGCGATCATTCTTGGAGTGCCGCCGCCGCACGCGCACATACACAGAGCTGCTGACGTCAGAGCTCTTGTCGGGGGGGGGGCTGGGCCAGATCGCAAGAGCAAGGAGGCCACGGCCGTGCGACTGGACACGGCCGCGCCCGACCTGGCGATGGTCCACCTCGACAGCCACAAGATCGCCTTTGGCGAGCTCGACAAGCAGGAGCCGCCCATCGGCGAAGGCGGCTACGCCACGGTGTACAAGGGCACCTACCGGGGCGAGGTGGTGGCCATCAAGCAGCTCCGGCCGGCCGCCGTGGACGCCTTTGACGAAGCCCCGGGCGGCGGCGGCGGCGGCGCGGACGACGAAGCCGAGTCGCGGCGGCTCACCTACGAAGAGTTCCGCCACGAGGTGTGGATCATGAGGTGCCCTCGCCGTCCAGCGTTTCAATCTCTACTCGTCTTCACACTCTAAGCGGTGACTCACACGTCCACGTGTGTGTGTGTGTGTGTGTGTGTGTGTGTGTGTGTGTGTGTGTGTGTGTGTGTGTGTGTGTGTGGTGTGTGTGTGTGTGTGTGTGTGTTGTCGGTGCAGTGGGTTGGCTCACCCCAACCTGGTGGCGATGCGGGGATTCTGCACGGACCCGGCCTGCATCGTGACCGAGTACGTCGGCAACGGCGCGCTCCTCGAATACATCGAATCCGACCGGCCGCTAGATTGGGCGCTGCGCCTCAAGATCGCCAAGGACATCGGTATGCGCCTACAACCTCCACAGTTTATTAGAAGATATATTTATATACTTCTATAATATATCAATTCGATTGATATCTTCTATCGTCGTGCTGCAGCCAAGGGCTGTGCATTCCTGCATAGCACATCCCCGCCGGTGATGCATCGCGATCTCAAGGTGCGCACGTTTGCTCGTCTATTGCGCCACAGCGGAGGCCAGCTCTGATTCATCACGCATTGCAGAGCCCCAACATTCTGCTGGCCGACGTGTCGCCCGATGCCGAGGTGGTGGCCAAGGTGTGCGACTTTGGTGTCTCCCTCAGCGCCGCCGCCCACACCGCCGGCCGACGCGTCGACTGCCCTGGTACACCACCACATCTTCCTTTTCCTTTCTTACGTCTAAAATAAATAAATAAATAAATAAATAGATAAATTTAACATTGAACTCGTTGCAGTGTGGCTGGCGCCGGAGGTGATGTCGGACAAGATCTACACGGTCAAGGCCGACGTGTACTCGATCGGCATCATCCTGTGGGAGCTCCTCACCCGCAAGCCCTTCTTTGGCGAGATCCGCTTCATGAGCCACCTCGAGGACATGGTCAAGGAGGGCCAGCGGCCGCCCATCCCCGACGACTGCCTCCCCGCCTATCGCCGCCTCATCGAGGACTGCTGGGCGCAGGACCCCGAGGCGCGCCCGTCGTGCGAGGCCATCGCCGAGCGCGTCACGGAGATCATGCGGCAGGTGTGCCCCGAGGCTGCCGACTACGACGGCCAAGTCGACCACAAGTACCAGAGCAAGCGCAAGGCCGAGGCCGAGGAGAAGCGCAAGGCCCTGGTCGCGCTCCGCCAGAAGGCTTCCGAGAACAGGTGCGCCGCCGCATCGTGCACCTCGCCAGAGTCGCCGCTTGTTTAAGGTGGCGCTCCACCTCACCCGCTCTTTCGCTTGTGTGTCTGTGTGATGTGTGGGCGCAGGATTGCGCGAAGGACGGCGCCGATGGCCATGGTCACCTCCGACTCCAAGAAGTCGCTGCTGTCGCAGTGCATCAAGGACGTGGCGCAGCTCGACGAGTGCTCAAAGAAGGACATCGTCGTGTTCATGGAACAGTTCCTCAGGCAGCGGCGCAACCACCTGCTCACCCACGGGGGAGCGGCCGTGGAGGAGCACAACAAGGCCAAGGCCGAGGAGCGGCGATGGATCGATGAGTTCCTGGCGCAGCTCGAGGCCGAGAAGAAGCGGGCGCACGAGGACGAGGTGGCCCAGCGCATGGCCGAGGCCCAGCAGGAGCGGCCACGGAGCCCCAACGGCTCGAGCGGCGGGGCCGTCTCACGACTCGAGCGCAGCACCACCGTGGCCCACCAGCCAGCGACGCGCCAGCAGGAGTGAGTGACGATCTGGGCCAACATGGTCAATTGGCATTGGCGTCACAACGCGTCGCACACGCGACTGGTGGTTGCTCGGCGTCGCAGGTGGATTGGCATGGGATCGGGCGACAGACCGAGAGCCGCACAGCAGCATCACTCTCGGCGACGTCGCTGCTCGGGCCATTCGCCCACGAATCCACGCAAGGTGTATCTCTGGAATGCGAAATAGTCGCGCTGTAATATTCAATGAAATACTCCAGATTCCAGAAGCGGAGGCAAGCTTCTGGTTCCATTTCGTGGACCAAACCTAGCGGGCAGCAGCTGTGGTGGTTTGCTTTTGCACCGTCTGCTCGCAGGATTGAAGAGCTGAATTCAAGCATTCCAAATTGAGTTGTTGGAAGATGAGCAGCCACTACAACCACAGATGGCTCGGCGACGCTGAAGAGCAACGCCCTCTGCATCCATCCTACTCGCAGCAGATGCCGCCCCCTGCTGGAGGCGGCTCTCTTCACCCTGGCCCAGTTGGCCCCATCCCGTACTACACCGGCACGCCCGATTATTACCGCTACGCCCCCCGCCCCCCGCCCGCCGCTGAACAACAGCAGCTGCCTCCCCATCATCATCTTCCACCAACCGCCTCGCCATCTTCTTCCTCTTCGTCCTCTTCATCTTCTGCAAGCGGAAGGGTCACCCCGCCCGTGTCTGCGCCATCGGCCTACACCCACAACCCCGACGACCTGTTCCGAACCACCACGACCACGGCCGCCACCGGTGGCGTCGCCTACCAGCATTACCCGCACCGGCCCTTCCCCGCCCGCGCAGCCGTCGGTACACACAGCCCTCTCCCCCCGCTCCCCGCCCACCAACGTCCATCGTGTGCGCCCGCGCGCGGGTTGTGCTGTGCTGACGTCAGCTGGACCGCGTTGGATGCGGCGCCAGGCGAGGACGAGGCGACCTACGAGCAGGTCCAGCAGTGGCAGGCCGTCAGACGGCGAAACGCTCAGGTGGTCGAGCAGCAGAGCACCATCAAAGAACTGAACCACAGACACTATCCCTTCTTCCTCATCCTCGGTACGCCGCCTCGCCCACGGTACGAGGGTGCTCAGTTGACTCATCGCTTCTCTCCCCCCCATTTCTCTCTCTCTCTCTCTCTCTCTGTGTGTGTGTGTGTGTGTGTGTGTGTGTGTGTGTGTGTGTGTGTGTGTATGTGTGTGTGTGTGTGTGTGTGTGTGTGCATTATGTGTGGTGTGCATGATGTTGTTGTTGTTGTTTTGATATGATGATGCAGTGACGATTGCACAGTGCGTGATGATGGGCATTGCGATTTGGAAGAACGGAGGCTTTGAGCCCATATCCGTCAACCCCTTCTTCGGTCCCTCCGGTACATTCTTTTCACACACACACACACACACACACACACACACACACACACACACGCACACACACACACACACACACACACAACACACCACACACACGGATGATGTGCTCATGCTGGTGCGTGTTGCAGCCGAAACGCTGATCGAGTTGGGAGCCAAGGACGTGCCCAAGATCGTGGAGGACAACCAGGTGTGGCGCTTCTTCACTCCCGTCTTCCTCCACGCCGGCCTCATCCACTTGGCCCTCAACCTGAGTAGGCCCCCGCCTCCCTTCCCTCTCTCCTGCCACCCATCTATTCATGCATTTTGTTGTCCAATGAACTCAATGCGTGCGTGCTTGTGTGCGTGTGCGTGTGCGTGTGCGTGTGCGTGTGCGTGTGCGTGTGCGTGTGCGTGTACGTGTGCGTGTGCGTGTGCGTGTTACGTAGTCTTCCAGCTGCAGTGCGTGATGCTGGAGCGACAGCTGGGCTTTGTGCGGGTCGGGCTGGTGTACATGGTGTCGGGCTTTGGCGGCAACCTGGCATCGAGCCTCTTCCTGCCTCGCCTCATCTCCGTCGGCGCCTCCGGTAACCGCAGCGCCCCTGCCTCTCTCTCTCTCTCTCTCCCCCCACAACACTCTGCCGGTCCCGCGTGCTGACGACAGGCCTTGGCTTGCGGGGGACTTGCCCAGGTGCGCTGTTTGGGCTGGTGGGCATGATCTTCGTCGTGATCTTCCGCAACTGGTCGCTCGTGGTGAGCCCCTGTCGCAACCTGATCATGCTCTGCATCATGGTCGCCATCTCGCTCTTCCTCGGCCTCCTGCCCAACGTGGTACGTGCGCGCACGCGACAAAGTCGAACACAACACATAGGCAACTGACATGCACACACGCGTACACGTGCGCGCGCTCGGCTGCGCACAGGACAACTTTGCGCACGTTGGCGGGCTGGCGACGGGGCTTGTGGCGAGCATGGTCGTGGTGCCGTCCCTGAAGACCAGCGCCAAGGCCGGGCCGTTCCGCCTCTTTGTCGCGTCGCTCGCGCTGCTGGCGCTCGTGGTGGGGCTCGGCCTAGGCGTCTACGCGCTCTTCGAGGACGTGCCGCTGCGCGAGTGGTGCAGCTTCTGCTCGCTCATCAACTGCGTCGACTTTGGACAGGACTGGTGTGACGACCTCGACCACCAGACCTGACCCCACTTTCTACACTAAATTGTGATGTTTTTATTTTTTGCTTGCTTGTTTATTTATTTTGTCTTATTTTGTCAGCACGCAGCCAAGGTCGCAGTTGCGCTTGTGTGACAGTTAATTGGAAGGGTTTTCAATCTTAGAATTCTAGAGGCTGAAACATGATTACAAACATACTCCCCAAGTGGCTTCTTGCCCTCGCGAACCTTTATACCTGCACCAAACCTACCGTTGCGCATCTCCACGCGGATACGGAAGTCGAGTGCTGGCGCCAAAGTACCTACCAGTTGTAGATCTTTGCTGCTGTTGACATCAAGTGCGACCAGCACAGATCTACATACACTGGAGCCCTGATTGCGCTGAATATGCAGGTCTTGCAGATCAATGGTCCACAAGTCGTGTAGTTGGATTGGTTAGCTGAACCTTGCCTCTTAACCTCAGGCGGTGAGGAGGGTTGGTTGCAATTCCTTCTCTGGAAAGATTAGCAGCTTGAGTCGCAACTCAAAGGCGGGAGGCCAAGGGAGAGGAAAAGCACCTGCTCGAGGTTGACTGGCTCGTGCATGTCGGTGGTGATGCTGGTCCGGCCGCTAGAGTCGAACTTACCATGGTAGGTAGACCGCCAGCCAGCCCGCAGCCTCTCCGTGGCCGCCAGCGCCGTCGCCATTGCGGTACCACTAGGAATTCCAGTCGCTCTTAAGCGAACAAGTTCGTTGAGCGAAAGGCCTCTCTCCTTGCTGGCACCAATCAAGAGGAAGTGGAGGGTGCAATTCAGGTGCACAACATCTCCCTCCCGGGCTGCTTCACCTCTTGCCGAAAGCTTCAGATAAGATAAATGATCGCTATCGTGCTGGTGTTGCCAGAAATCGTCCGTATCTAGACCTAGACCGTGCGGAGTTAAGCGCTCAAGAAAGGAAACCCAGAAGACCGCGCTTGGAGAAAAAGAAAGATGATCAGCATTTGAAGCCACAACCTAGCTCATGGGCGTCAGTCAGAGTGTCCCCCTCATTGTATTGAAGTACCCTCTCGCCCGCCATTGAAGAAGCCAGCCCCAACAAAAAGCTGAGCGCTGTTTGTGGGTGTTGTAGCCACCGCGGTTTCCCTTGGGCGATGACAACCGTCCGATACCAAGGGGCGTGTGGCCCAAGCACAGCCTCTACTGGCAGCTGAGCGGCGTTGAGATACAACTCGTTATCGACGTGGCCCTGTGCTTTGGTGACGTGTGTCGGGTGTTGCTCCTGCTGCGCCACGACGATGCTGAGCTCGACTACGATGACGCACTGCGCATGCCACGGCACCTGCTCCCCAGCCACCACAAGCGGCCGACGCTGGTGGACGGCCTGCCCCCTCCTCGTTCGATGCGCACCTGTCAGGACTTCAGGTGCTTGGCGCACAATCGGCAGATCTGCCAGGACAGCAGCACGAGTCGACGCTCTATCATATTCAACACCGTCAGCATGACCACCTGGTGCGCCATGCCACGCCCCTGCGGTCTTCTAGGCTCGGACAGCGCCGACCATGCCCCGGGCCGGGCTCCGCGTGGGAGCTGGCTGCTGCCCAAGGGATGGGACGACGGTCTCAGCGAGCTGCTGGACAACTATGACTCGCTCAAGCTGAGCGGCCGCACCAAATGCATCCTTGAGCAGCTTCGCATGGTACACTGCATCTGTGTGTGCGCGCACGCGATATTCTTGTGCTGAACGTCGACTACACAGATTGAAGCGGATGCGGGGATGCGCTTGATCAGCCTGCACCCACGAGAGGGCAGCTCGGTGGCCGACCAGCTGATGGAGGGCCTCACGGACAACCTCGACGATCCCCCGCTCGACTTCTTGGTCGCCCTGCGCACGCCCACCGACGCCACCATCTACCACAACCGCCAACTCGGCGGCATCACCGAATTCATCGTCCACGTGCAGCTGCCCGCAACCTATCCCTTGGCTCTTCGACCCCGTGGGCCAGGCCCTGCACTACGTCAACTCGAAGTCTCCCGACGCCACTGTCGAGCTGAGGCTATGGGCCACCCATGGCGACAAGATGCAGCAGAGGGCGCGCCACTTTGTCCGGACCGGCCTGCGGTGGCGACCGCAGTTGCACGCCGTGTGCCCGCGCGCTTTCCGGGGCGAGGTGCTCTCGCTGCTGCTGGTTCGACAACGCGGAGGAGCAGGCAACGGGCTGTCGGAGCTGCCGCTGGAGGTTGTGTGGCTCATCATCGATGCGCTGCTCAGTCGTCATCTCGCGTCTGGCTCTGGCCTCTTCCTTGGCTAAGCCGGCTACTAGTGAAGGCCAACTGAGTGGGAGGGAATGTTGGCTGTGACATAGAAATGCAAGCAGCGATGCACTGATTGTAAGGGGGCAGAGAGGGGGAAAGGATATGACATATGATTCACAGCAAGGCAAAGAAGGCAGCAAAAGGATACGGCACGGTGGATTCCCGGGTGGTCGCCCACCCCAGTACTAACACCGCCTGGCGCAGCTTAACTTCGCTGTTCGGATGGGAAGCGGTGCTTTCTGCGCAGTATGGCCGTATCCAACAGCGTTACCCATCGCTTATGCTATCCTCCGCAGGTGGATGAGTGTGGCCTCCATTGCGGGCGGGGCAGAAGGCCAGAGCGCTCACACAGAAAGTAGCCCGCAAAGAACAAGAGAGGAGCCCAAGGCGGTGTTGCCGTGTTTTGTTGATGATGCCAGGCGGCCTAGTTCCAGATTGATGACCTGATGATCGCTCAGGTCATCACGTATGTCCCACTAGCTCCTATTGGCGCATTCCTTGTTCTTAACCTCCAACAAGAGAACAAGAAAACATTGGATGCAGTTGGGTGTTGGTATACAAGTTTGGATACACTGTTTTAAGACCAGTTCCAGGTGATGGGGATGTCGCCAACGTTGAGGTTTGCCAGCTTGGAGAAGGCAGCAGGGCTCAGGTCGAGCGATCCGTAGGCACAGCTGGGGCACTCGTCCTGGTCCACGCCACATGTGAGGCAAGGTCGAGAAGATTATCTTCTCTCAAGCATTTCGTACCACGATGGTCACCTGAACCTGTCCGTTGGGTCCGTTGACGGTGGCCTTCCACCCGCAGTGGGCACCGTTGTTGTACTGCGCCGAGTTCTATGTAGAGATTAGAAACAATTAAAATATAAATGCGAATACTAAAATTTGGATATTTAAAATGCAATAATCTAAGGAGGAGATAGCGAAGGTAGTACGAGGGCAGCGACGAGCTGGTTGTTGTTGTTCCAGCCCCCACAGGCACCGAGACCAACGTTGAACCAGGTGCCGCGGCCGCTGAAGGCCAGCGCGGTGGCCAGCATGGCGAAGAGGGCAACGAGGACGAAGGTGAAGCGGAGGGACATGACGTTGTTGTGCGTTGTTGGTTGTTGTGAGGTTTGTTGTGCACGCCGGCATTTCATTAAATAAAGACCCCGCGGCCGCAGGCCATTGGTGGACGAATCATTTGCGCAGCCTGTCGTAAAGGCCCAACTCTTCTGGTGAACTTCTTGTGGCCACCCGGGAAGAGGCCTTCTCTCCACAAATTGAATAGAGGAGGGGTTTGCGCCAATGACGCGGTCACTGGCCAAGGCGTTCCAGAAACTCGGCCTTGCGCTGAATCTTCTTGTGCTCCGCCTCCGTGAGTTGCACGCCCTGATCAATTGCGTGGGCGTTATTAAAAATTGACTTGGTCAACACTCGGCAAGAATGAAGTACGCACATCACGCAGCATCTGCTCCAACTTGTCGATCTGTGCCAGACGGCGGTGGATCGCAGCCTCGGCAGCCTCCTCGGCCGACCTGAAAGAAGGCATAAGCCAAACCACGCACACGCACACGCACCTTAACACAACACACAATACACACACAACAGAAATTGAGAAAGAGGAGGCGCAGTACGGCGTGAGGGCGTCGATCTGCTGGCGGATGGGGAGCTTGAGCTCCTCGGATGCGTTCGTGGCCTCGAGCGCGCGAAGCTTCTTCTTGAGTTTTCGAAGGCGGTTGAGAGTGGCCTTGTCGTCGAGCTTCGGCTTCTTCTTGGTCTCGCCCTGCTCCTCGCTCGACTTGTCGGAGTCCATCAAGTCTGAATACCGCCGAAGAAATAATGAATAAGTATAAATAAATCAAATTCAAAATAAAATCCAAGGCCTGACGGGAGGGAGAAGGCGTGCCTTGCTTGCGCTTGTCAGGGGCCGAGTCGCCCGCGGTGGCCTTGGGCAAACGGAAGTCGCTCTTGATGTCCTTCAGCTCGATCCACCGCTTCAGTTCGTCCTCGGGCAGCGTCGAAGGGTCGAACCGCGTCGCTCGGGCCTTGTTGCGGGCTACCAGCGCACTCAGCTGCATCGCCAACCCGGCATTGGCATGCCCCTACACGCATAAATATTAATAAAATATATATAAATGATTTTGATTTAAAGAAATAAAAATACATTGAACGAGTAGCGAAGGCAGCTTACCCGGGAAATGTTGGGGAGGGTGAGCTTGACGAGGGCCGAGTTGGTGGCGACGACGTCGAGGAGCGCTTGGTAGACGGCCTCCGTGGGCGCGGCGTTTCGGTCGAGCACCAGGTGCGTCAGCGAGGAGTTGACGCGCAGGGCCTCGGCAAACGCCAGGTAGCCGGCCTCACCGATGCGGTTTTGAGTCAGGTTGACCACATTCAGCGACGTGCTCTGTATGCACGTGTGTTATGGTGATGTGTGGTGCGTGAGAGGGCGTGTGGTGCATGAGAGCGTGTGCGCGCAGGCGGGTCAAAAGCCAGCTTGCAGGCGGACCTCGGCGACGGCAGCGGCGATCGCCTTGGCGCCTTCATCTCCAATGGCGTTGGGCTTGCCTCCCAGCACCTTGGTTGCTTTCGCGTAGCCCAGGTCCTGCATCGCGACCACGACGACAACAACAACAACGACCGTGAGCCTCGCTCGCTCGTTGGCGTGCGGGTAGGCTTACGGACCAGGGTGGTGAGCGTGTCGTTGGCGCGGAGGGCGTCGGCGAACGCCGCCGCAGCGCGCGGCCCGAGATCGTTGGACAGCACGGCCAGCGTGCTCAGCGTCTGTTCCAAGGCCCAATCAAATTTCACAGAGCCCAGCCAGCCCAGCCCAGCAGCGTCAGCGCCCAGGCCACCCGAAGGAGAGAGAGAGGAGAGAGAAGACGGAGCGGAGGAGCAGACCTTGTTCTGCTTGAGCGCCTCGGCGATGAGTTGGCCGCCGTCCTCACCCAGGTCGTTGAGGCCCAGGTAGAGGTGCTTGACCGTGGTGCTGTTGCGGATGATGCCCGCGATGTGTCGCGCGCCCTCGACTCCAAACGCATCTGTGCGTATGCGTGTGTGTGTGTGTGTGTGTGTGTGTGTGTGTGTGTGTGTGTGTGTGTGTGTGTGTGTGTGTGTGTGTGAGAGAGAGAGAGAGAGAGAGAGACTTGTCAGACATGGACGACGACAACACACGGCTGCGAGGGGTAGGGAGGTCGTCACTGCCGGAGAGGTAGAGGCTGATGACCGACAGCGGGTGCGCGGCATCGGTGAAGGCCTCCTCGAGCAGACGCGCGCCCTCCACGCCCAGGTCGTTCTGGACGAGGTCCAGCGTCTTGACCCTGGGCCCACCCACCCGTTGAGTTCAATGAAGAGAGAAGCGACACAATCTCGCGTTGGTCCAATCGTACGATTGGTTGGTGCGCAGGGCCGAGAGGATGGCCCGGAGGCCCGTCATGCCGATCTGGTTGCGCTTGAGCCAGTAGCCCTCGACCACGTCGTTCTTTTCGATGGCCTCCGCGATGTACTTGGCGCCCTCCTCGCCGATAGCGTTACAGCCCTGAGACACGTGTGAGTGGGCGGAGTGGTTAGAGGAGGAGGGGGAGGTCGTGTACGAGGAACACGGTCTTGAGGCTCCGGTTCTTGAGCAGCGCCTGGCCGACCGCGCGGGCGCCCTCGGGGCCGATCTCGTCGGCCCCCAGCAATACGCTGCGCGCGGTGGTGCTGCTCTCCAGGGCTTGCATGATCTCGCGCGCGCCTGCCCGACCGCACACGCACGCAGGCACGCAAAAGCGAGGTCAAAGAGAGCGGGAGAAAATGCATTTCCCTCGCCAGGCACAAGCGAGAAGGGGGGAGTACCCTCGGGGCCGAGCATCTGTTTGCAGAGGTCCACCTTGACCACGTTGTGTTGGGGGGCACGCAGCTGCTGCACGTACCAGTCGAGCTCAGTCCCCGGCCCTACGCCCTTGAGGGTGCCGCTGGGGTTCGTCCACACATCACCGCCCTTTACCTCAACTTCCATTCGTATTACAAATTCAAGTTGTTTGATGCCCAGGCCTCGTCGTTCGTATATTGGGAAAATTAAAAGAAAGATTTTTTCAGTTCAGTTTTGGTTTGCGTGATGGGGATCAAATGCTCAGACTTCATGACTAGGGCAATCAACTCCACATCTCCTTAGCAGCGTGACATTATGCAGTGGTTTCCTTGATTGTAACACATATTCTGGCACCCACTTGCTGCAAGCAGGTCCCACCAACCATGTTGAACTGGCCTCCAGAGCAAGCCAGTGCTCATTGTGAGTTTAAAAGGGTGCCCAATAGCTGAGCACTGACTCCCTCTGGACGGCTGGGTGCCTTGATGGCTGAGTGCAGCACTTCCTCCTTGTTGGCCAGGCCTGTGATAAGGAGGGAGCCATTGATTAGATGGGCATCATCTCCACAGCCAAAAAGCACTGCAGTGTATGTGCAGGATGGAATGCTGGCCAGTGTATGGCATGGAGTTTGTACATCTGGTTGGCTATGGGTTTATCACCCAAATGATTCACCTATATATCTCCAAGACTCCGGCGAATCAGAAGATCTCTGCAGACAAGAATATTCGCCTGTGGAAAAACAGAATGAAAAAAAAACCAGAGATGACTACCACGGTGCGCCTGCCGCCCCCTTCCTCATTGCTTCAAACAAGTTGTTTATGAAGCGGAATCAAGGACAAGGGCCTGAGAATCAAGGAATGGTACGGGTGGCACTTCCCGGAGTTGTATAAGCTAGTTCCTGGCGATCTGCTTTACGCAAAGTGCGTGCTTGCCATTGGTACCTCGCCCCGCTTTCAGTCCCATGGTGTGGTAAGACTCATTTGGCCTGGCTCCTTGTATCCTCAATAGGCAACCGCGAGCATGCAGCACACGTCAGTCTTTCCGATTTCCTGCCCGAAGAGCTGGAGGCCACCATCAAAGACGTTGCCCAGGTGTCCATGGGCGGCGACATAGACGATGAGGACCTGCTTCGTATCAAAGAACTCTGCACTGAGCTGCTTGAGCAGCACGAGCCCCGGGCCACCGAATAGAGGAAGTCAATGACCGTGCGGTCGTACGTTTATTGAAAAAGAGTAGAGGCGGCCAGCTATCTGGCCGAGAGAAAGAGAGAGAAGCGCAGGATGAGGAGGATACCATCCTCATTCTGGAGAAAGGCGTGGAGGTTCTACTGGCAGGCAAGCGAGCTCAGGGTGACGCTGGGCTGCGCGGCCGACGACGAGCCGGCGAGGCGGACGACAATACCGGCGCCCTGGCTGGCACCGGCCTGAAGCGGACCGTAGGCGAAGCCCACGTTAAAGGCGTTGCTGGAGCCCTGCCTGCTGAGCTCCCAGGACTGGGTGATGCTGGCGCCGTTCTCAACCAAGGCGAAGGTCACCACGCCGCCGTTGAGCGGGCGCTGGCCGTTGTTGGTGATGGTCAGGTCGAAGATCTGGAAGGTGCTGCCATTCTCCTGCCAGACGCCGCCGCCGGACCTGGTCCTGGTGCTGATGCTCACGGTCGCGCCACATCCGTTCGAAGGGCTGGGCTGCGGCGTGGCGACCACCGACGGCGAGGGTGAAGGGGCCGCGGGAGATGCGCTAGGACTGGCGGCAGCGGGCGAGGGTGAGGGCGTGGCCGAGGCAGCACCGCAGTTGATGGACGAGACGGCGATGGTGGCCTGCGAAGCCGACTCCCAGATGTAGCCGAACTGGTGGACCTGGCCGGCGACGATGCCACCGTTCTGGAGTCGGTATTCGGGCAGGGCGAACAGGCCGTTGGACTGGTTGGTGAGCTCCCAGAACTGGACGATCTTGGCGCCAGTGATGGAGAGCTCGAGCGACTTGACGGCTTCGGAGCCGGCGGTCAGCTGGACGTTCCACTGGGAGAGGTTCTTGCCGTCCTGCTGCCAGCTGCTGCCGAGGGTCTGCTTGACGCTCACGTTGCAATCTGCGTTGATATGAAAGGCAATGTATGAGTTTCCATCACCAGTCAACAATGGCTTTTGGATGTGTGAGTACCAGCCAGAGCACAGGCAAACAAGGCCAGAAAGACGACAGCGAGTGCGAGATATCTCATGATGGAGGAAGGGCTGATGTGATAGAAGCTTGATGGTAGGTTGTTGATGTTATTTGCAGGTGATGATGAAGATGTCCTGGTGGCCGTTTATAAAGGCGTTCAGGGAGCTCCAATGCAACAAGAGACGCGAGAGTGCGGGAAAACTCCAGCAAGCTCTACTGACATGGCTGCTGTCATTTGTGAAGGGTGTATAGGAGGATACTGCTAGCGGAGAGCCTGCATATGGCCGGCAAGCTCAAACCAGACGCGATTTCCAGCAGTTTGGAGCTCGTGGCCAGGAGACAGCCAAGCCGGGTAAAATTCTGGGAAAATTGCCTCCTATGGGACAGTAGCATGCGGGACGCAACTCCTTTGCCAAAGGCAAGGTGAGCACGCGAGCACAGCGCGGAAGAATGCGGAGCCTGGTAAGGTTTGAGCAGGGACTGGCGTAGCCCCAGTTGCTCGACAGGCGGATAAGCAATGGGCGCTGGCAGCGTCACGTTCACGTCGGGGTCGGGGAGCGTCTCCCCATGTCAGCGGCGACGCCAAGCGCAGCACATATTTGTGAGTCAATCGAGCAAGTGAGTTACGGGACTCGAGCCAGGCTTATGGCCATCAGATCATTACGTAAGTCGACGCGTGAGGTGTTCAACTTTTATGTAGGCGGTCGCAGGAGTAAACGATGCCTCTGCGCACCTCGTTCCGCCTTTGGGGCAGGCCACGCGCGTATAACATCATGGCTTGTGGAGCGGCGGCGGGCGCAGGGCCTCGAGCTGCCGCCAAACTTGGGGCGCCATCTTCTTGCCGTACCGCTCGATGCCGCCGCTGCTCTCCTCCTCCTCCTCCTCCTTTGAGCGTTCCTCCGTGTTGTGGTCTCCGGCCTCCTCCATCTCCATCTCCTTCTTGTCTACTTCTGCTTCATCTTCATCTTCATCTTCCTGGCGTTGTTGGTGCTGTCTCCACCGCTTCTCCCACGACGCCAGCCTTTCGATCTCCTTCAGGGCGTCGTCACGCCGCATGGCCCGCCGGTGGTACTCCACCGTCTCGGCCCAGTAGGCCTCGTTGACCGCCACCGCCGCCGCCGCCGCCGCCGCCGTCTCCTCCTGACTGCCAGCCGCCGCCACCGTCGCCGCCGTCTCCCCTTCCATGGCGGCGCCGTCGGCCGAGACGCCTGCGCCGATGCCCAGGAGCTCCCCGAGCTCGGCCAGGCTCATCGCGCACTCGCGGCCCTTCTTGGACCGGTGGAAGTGGCTCATGTTCTCCTCCCACAGCTGCGCGTCCTCGGCCTGGTTGGGCTTGGCCGCCGGGCCCTGCGCGCTCGCCTCCGCGGCGTGCGGATCCGCCTCCATGGAGGCGTCGGCCGACGACGTGCTCGCGCCGCCGGCCGCTGCAGTCGACACCGTCATCGCCGCAGGCGCTTGGGGCTTGGCCTTGACCTTCTGGTAGACGTGTTCGTAGATCTTGGTCTCGATCGTGTTGTGGATGAAGAAGCGGTAAACAAAGGTCTGGTTGGACTGCCCTATCCTGTGAACTCGACCCACGGCCTGCGCTTCAGCTCCCAGGCTATTTTATCAAAATAATAAGAATAAGAATAAGAATAAATATAATGAGAATAATAAAAAGGAAAAAAGCCAGTCAGTTGGTGCAGACCCACACGAACACATGGCACACGCCACTCGACACGTCAGCAAGAGAGCTGTACTTGAGCGAGGGCTCAACGATGAACACATGCGTTGCTTCGATCAGGTTGAGGCCATTGCATCCGGTCCTGAAGGCGCGGGCAAGTCAATCTTGATGATAAATACATGCCCAATAAAACTTATATTCAAAAATTGGAATTGAAAAATAAATAAATGAATTAATTTGAAAATGAAATGTGTACCTGATGGGGAGAAGCAGCACGGGCACATCGGAGCGAGACTTGAACTGGTCGAGGTCCCGCTGCAGCAGCTTCTTGTTGGCCGTGCGCAGACGAATGTTGTTCACTCCGTTCTCGCCCAACGCCCTGGAATTTCGCAAGATATATAAATTATTTAATTAAAATAATAATAACAATATTCAAAATAATAAATGTGAAAAGGAAATAAAATCGATCGGTGGTGTACCTCGAGACCAGCAACAGGACGTCGTCCCACTGGCTGAAGACGAGGCACTTGACCCTGCTGTTGTTGTTGCCGCCCGCGACGGGGAGCTCCTCGAGGTCCTCCCTCTCCTTGCCCTTCCCCTTCTCGCGCTCCTCCCGCACCGCGCTCTGCTGCACGTGCAGAATGCAGCGCACGACGCCCTCGATCTTGGTGCCCCAGCTGCCCTTGACCTCGACCTGCTTCTCCCGGGCCGCCTCCTCGGCGTCGCGCCGCGCCGCGGCTCGCCGTTCCTCCGTCTCCGCCTCGTCTTCCCCCACCGCCTCCTTAACCTCCCCGCCCGAGGCGTCGTCGCCGCCGCTCGTGCTCGTGGCGGTGGCCGGAGTCGACGAAAAGAAGGTGAGCTCCGTCGTGTTCATGCGCGAGCGACACGTCGGACACTTGATCGTCCCGTGAAGCGCCCTGCTCGCGCCAATGGACAATGAATGAGCCAAGGCGCACACACGGTGGAGGGGGTAGAGGGGCGAAAAGGGGGGGGGAGAGGGGGGGCAATACCGGTCGACCATGGTCATGATGCAGGGGCAGCAGAACTCGTGGCCGCACAGGAGGATGGCCACGTCGCTGTCCTTCCTGAGCGGCTCCTGGCAGATGACGCACTCCTTGGCCTCCTCTCCCTCCTCGGCCTCGGCCTCGCCCTGGTCGTCGTCCCGCTTCTCCTTGCCCTTTGGCGAGCCGGACCGCTCGTCCTCCTGGTCCACCTTGGCCTTGTTCTGCGCCAGGGCCTTGAGGTAGCGCAGCTGCCCCCTGGCCCGCTGGAGCTCCGCCTCCGCCTCTGTCTTCATCACCTCCAATCTGTCGCGTGCGCGCGTGCGTGCGGTTTAGTTGACTGCAGGCCAAGCGGAGGGACACGGGAGGAGTCTTGGAACCTGCGCTTGACCTCCTCCACTTGCACGGGCCACAGCTTCACCACCTCCTCCTCGGGGGGCACGATCTCGCCTGTCGTTTCGGAGTGGAAGGGGGGGGGAGGTAAGAGTTGTGTGCACCCGCGCGTGCGTGAGGGGGGAGGAGGGGAGTCATCAGTAGAGAAGCGAGTCGATCACGGACCGGGCACGCGGAGCCTGATGCGGACGGTGGCCATCTCCAGCTCGTCGAGGGCGGACAGCCGCTCCTTCTGCTTGGTCCACACCTCGTGGCTGAGCTTGAGCTCCTGCTTCATCAGCTGGAAGCGCCTGATGTGGTCCGCCCCCTCGTCGAGCAACGCCTTGCGCTCGTCGCCGCCGTCCTCCTTGGCCGACGACGACGACGACGACGACGATTCGCTCCGCAGGTGGCGCACGATGTGGGCGAGCACCTGCTCGGCCTCGGAGCTCTTGCGGAAGCTGCCAAAGCCCACCGTCTCGTTCGCCTCGGCCTCGGCCTCCGTCGGAGCCATCTTGCTGCTGTTGCCGGAGCGCTTCTTGCCCTTGCCCTTGCCGCTCGCGGCGCCGTCGTCCTGCTCGCCGGCGGCCTTCTTGCGGTAGCGGTACAGGCAGGCATCGTAGTTCATCAGCAACACGTGGGCCTTGCAGTGGTCGCACACCTGGCCGGTCTTGTTGAGGTAGCCCCGGCACTGCCTGCAGTTGCCGCTGAGCTCCACGTCGGCCGGCGTCGGCGTGCGATCGCCCAGGCGGAGCAGCACGTTGATCGCGGCGGCGCGCTTCCTCGCGAGCTCCTTGAGCTCCCCGAACAGGACGTGCTTGAGCGTCCCGACCGACTGGAACCGATGGGCGAGCGACAGGGCGCGACCGTTGCGCCCGCGCATCTGGCCCTGCGCGCGCTCCTCGTTGGCCAGCAGGTCGTTGCGCAGCCTGCTGATGAACTCGCCGTCGTCGCCGCCGATGAGGTTGAGCGCCTCGACCCACCAGGCGTTGAGCCTGACCTCACGCTCCAGGACGTCGTCGCCCGCGACGATCTCCCGCTTTACCTTGACCTCGCCGTAGTCGGTGATCGTGGCGTCCTCGGCCTCCTTGATCTTTCTCGTCGACTCCTTCCACTTGTCCTGCGCGACGAGCTGCTCGAGTTCTGCACAGCGCGAACAATTTATTGAATAGAATGATAATAATAATTAAAAATATGGAAAAACGAAGAATAATCATGAAATAATATATATATATATAGATATAAAAAAAATAATAAAAGTGCGTACCTGCTTTCTTGGCGTAGAGTTCGCGCAACTTCTCGGCCTCCTCGACCAGGCGGTGGTCGTTGAGGGTGTGCCCTTCGGTCCTTTCGAGCTCGGCCCTCTCCTCGTCGGTCATGCCCTGGAAGACCTCGGCCAGGTTGGCCAGCGCATGCAACCTCTGGAGGGCGTCGACGCTCACGATCTCGGCTGCAGCAGCATCACACACACAACACACGCGTCAAGAGAGTGAGCGAGACTCACGGAGCGCTTGGCCCAGTCAAGTTGTTATATACCTTCGTTGACGTGCGCGGGCAGCTGCTTGCGCCCCTCCTCGTCGATGGGCCTGAACTCCATGCTCAAGACCTGACGGTAGTTGCGGATCGCTTGCAGCTTGTCGCCTTTGACCAGCGCCACGCCCGCCAGACCGTTGAGCGACGCCACGAGGTTTCGCTGGCAGTCCCCGCACTCCACGGTCGCTCTGGGGAGGAGGCCAGCCAGCACACGACACGCGAGCAATCAATCTCAAGGAAGGGCCAACCCTCGTCAAGGAGAGGTGAAGAGAGGTCCTGTACCGAACGATCAATTGCACGAGAAGCTCGCTCATGGACATCGTGTTCTTTTGGAGCGAGCTGAAGCCCGATTTGCTGCCCACCTGATCACGGTGTGGTCAACAACGATTTCTCTCTCTCTCTCTCTTCACACACACACACACACACACACACACACACACACACACACACACACACACACACACGCAGTGAATAGTTCACCACGTACCTGCGGGTGGCAACACGCTTGGCGCAGGGAGAGGAGCGACACGAAGATCTTGGCGACGTTCTTTTCGAAATTGATCGCCCGATTGTGTTTCAGGCGGTCGAATATGGCGTGCGTGCGCTGAACGGTGTCGCTCAGCCTCTTCTTGTAGAAGTGGGCCTCACATCACACTCCTTGTCAGACCGCGTATATGTGCCAAATCTGTGTTGTGTTGTGCGTGGTGTGTGTGTGTGTGTGTGTGTGTGTGTGTGTGTGTGTGTGTGTGTGTGTGTGTGTGTGTGGAGATACCTCGACCGGCGAAAAGGTGAGGAATCGAGTCTTCTCGTGCAGTGGCGGGATGTCGATCTCGTCGAGCACGTCGACCTTGCTCGTGCGCCACATGATTGTCCGCAAGAATGCGTGGACCTTGTCCTTCATCTCGCCCCGCTCGTAGGGCAGCTGCACGCATTGCCGCCACACGCTCTTGCTGTCAAACGGCGACAGCTGCAGGAAGGCGATGAGGCCGTGCAGGTCCTCGAGCCCGCGCCGCTGTATGGGCGTCCCGCTGACGCCCCACCTGTTGACCGTCGACAGGCGCAGCGCCATCTTGGCCACCTTGGTCGATGGCGTCTCGATCATCTGCACCTCGTCCAAGCACGTGCGCCAGAAGCGCACGCCTGAGCCCCACGGCGCGCGTGTGAGAGTGAGATGGCGAGCACAAAAACAAAGGCGGGCAGAGTGAGCGCTGCCGCAGGCGCACCCAAGAGCGGCGTGGGTATGGGCCGGTATCGCTTCTTGTCCCTGAAGCTTCGCGACGGGCTCTGGCTGACGACGTGGCTGAGGTCGTTCCTGCAAGAACGTCGGTTGGGTTGGTTGTGTGCGCGAGCGCGCAGTGTGGAGTGGCGCGCGAGTACCGCAGCGTCGTGTACGTGGTCAGCACGACATCGTAATCCACCAACTGGGCCGGTCGCACGACCGGCAGTCCTCCGGTGTGCTTGGAGACGGCTCCCCGCACGCCCTCGTAGACAAGGAACTGGGCCACCGGCTTGCGGTTAGTACACGCAATGGATGACATTGAATGGAGGCCTCCTACCTTGAGGGCGCCGGGCCTGGTGTGGCGCTCGATTTCCTGCTGCCACTGGGTGAGGATCGAGTCGGGGCAGACGATCAGGGTGGCGCGGGAGTCGACCAGCCGGCCAGCCCGCGCCGTGCATTCGGGACACTCGTACGAGTCTCCCGTCAGCACCTCCGTTACGGCTTCTTGGACCACCCTGCAGCATAAATAAAAGAATATTTTTTTAAAAAAAATAATAATAAAATTAAAATGATTAGCATTTCTCAATCAATTGCAAAAAATGGAGAGAAAAAAAGGAGCACGCACTCCTGCTCACTGTCGCTGCTCTCTCCTTTCTTGCTTGCCTTCTTGCCCTTTGTTTTTCGTGTCTTGGTCGCCTTTTTGCTGGTCCTTCTCTTCTTCTTTTTCGTCACGGTCCTGCTCAGAGCGATCAGCTGACGGCCACAACGCGAACGCAATCGCGAGGAGAGACGTACTGCTCGGGCCCAGACGGAACGTAGCCGACACAGGCCGAGTGCTGCCATCGCTTGCAGGACTCGCACTGCACCCACACGCCGGCGTAGTCGGGGTCGTCGTCGCCGCAGAAGCACCACACCTGGTCCTCCTGTACGTGAGAGGAGAGTGAGCAGTTGTTTCTATCACTTTCGCGAAATGGCACGCAACAGCTGCACGAAGCAATGGTTGCACGGATCACCTCTTCCATGCTCTCTGTTGGAGAGTCCATCTCTTCGTGTTGCCTCTTCCGGTTTCTCTTGCTCTTGCGCAGACTTCCGTTTGTCTGTCGAATGCCGGCAGGCGCCGGCTCGACTTGGCAGTCTTCGCGCACGCGCTCCTCCCTCCCAGAGGGCGGCCGGGGGTTGGCGAGGATCAGGGCAAGCACTTCCACAGTCTTGCCCAGACCTAACGACGCGTGTGTCACACCGTCAGCGACAACGAACGCGGGCAACGCAACGGCCCTGAGCCAATTCTGACGCAGCACCGCTTACCCATCTCGTCGGCCAAGATGCCGCCGCTCACGTCCGACGGAGCCCCGAATCGCGCCAGCGAGAACTTGCCCGTGAACTGATTGAAGTAGAACGGCAAGTCGGCGGGGCCCTCCTTTTCCTCCTCGCCCTCTGCTGCGGTGGCGGCCCGGGTGCCGCGATACTCTGTCCACAGCGGGTGAAGCGGAAGCTCTCCCCTCATCGCTGGGCCCTGAGCCTCCTCCGCTCCGAGCTTCTCCTTGCCCTTGGGGTCTTCGGAAACGTGGGCAGCGCCGTCGTCGCCCTGGTCGCTGCCCGGCCGGGCCTCCCTGTGCTTCATCCAGCCGACGGCCTTGCGCTGATACGACCGGAGCGTGGCGACGAGCCCCGGAACCTCCTCGTCGCCCAGGCCGTCGACGCGGGCCTCGAGGGCCGACCGTTGCTTGCCCTCCGCGCTGCATCGCGACAGCTCTTTGTAGAGGTCCACCGGGTCAAACAACTCCTCGCTGCTCTGCTTACTGACCTCTGTCGTCGGCTTGCTCTCGCCGCTCTTTTCCTCCTCGAAGAGGTCTTTGAGTCGAACACGAACCGCGGGTCAGCCACTGCTGCCCGCTTGCAGGCGCGTGGACCGGGGAGGGGAGTACCGTTGACGGTTCCAGGGTAGGCCCAGGCCATCAGCCTTCGTATGGCGTGGAAGGCGGTGCTGGGCTGCTCCCTCTTGAGTTCATCAGCGTAACGCGTGCCTGCCCCCAATCCATTCGATTTAGCCAAAGCAAAAGTAGAAGTAGAAGAAGTACAAGAAGAAAAAGAAGCCTATAGACACCTTTGAAGGCGGCTGGTCGGAGCTGAAGCCGCAGTTCTACACGGCGCTCGGGGCTGGCCACTACGGCCGCACGTACGGCCAGGAGGTGAGGCTTGTGGCGGAGGAGGTAGAGCGCGGCATCGATCGCCTCTTGAGGCACGGCTTGATCGTCTCCGAGACTAAGAGTGGGCGTACTGGTGGCAGTTCGGCTGGCAAAGGCGCTATCGAAGGCTGCACATGCCACCACCTCACCCTCGGAGGACAAGAACAGGCCCAGCGTCGCGCGCAGCTGTTGTCGCTCGTCCGGTGTTGTGGACGATGTAGAGGAGCTGGGAGCTGAATTAGAAGCAGGGTCGTCGATGTCCTTCGCCTCCTTGTCCTCGCCAGCCATGGCCTCATTGATCTCGGCGTCGGAGAGGATGGACGACTTGAAGGGCACCAGCTTGATGCGAGCGACGTGTGCAGAAGTCGCAGTTTCATCCACGGCGCGGGTGCCATCGTCAGCCCCAGCGAGCTCGTCCAGCAGCGAGAACCCCGCGATGACGACGCCATCTCCCTCAGCCTCTTCCTCGAGCTCACTTTCCGTCCTAATGGTGAGCAGGTCCTCTTGCTCAGCAGCATGCTTCCTCTTCTTGTGGGCGCCCAATCGCTTCCTGCCCTTCACCCGCACAGAGAAAACAAACAAAAGACTGAAGGGCAGGAAGCGATTGGGCGCCCACAAGAGGAAGCATGCTGCTGAGCAAGAGGACCTGCTCACCATCAGGACGGTAAGTGAGCACCAGCGGACGTACAACAAAGCACAGCCGCAGCCACTCACCTTGGGCGAAGCGCTTCCGTGAAGCAGAGGTTGGCGTGGCATGCGAACAATTGTGTGGACAAAGCATCAGGCGAGATTTCCTCTGAATAACAAGATAAACAAGATGTTTCGCTCACAATTACCACCACACAGCCAAGGGAGGGAGCAAGGCGGGCAAAAGAGATAACACCAACCAAGAACAACTAAGTACGAGCAAGAAAGAGAGAATGGAAGCATCCAGTGACCTGCAGCAGCCGAGCTATCTCACCACCAAGTTCAAGGCCGTCATCTTTGACTGTGGCGGTGTCCTCGCTGGTGCGCACAGTTCATCTTGACGTAAAAAAAAATATGAATTCAGTGTCCCCCCCTTTGCCGCTCACTCGCCTCTGCGCGGCGCAGGTAACGTGCCCAGCCGCATGCTCAAGACGCTGGCGCAGCGCTACCCCGAAGAACAAAGGGATACCATTCAGTACGCGCTCGCTTTCTGCTTTGTTTTTCCACTGCTTGCGTGTGCCTCTTACATCGCTGGCTTCGCTCGACCTCACTCCTCTTTTGTGTCTCACGAGCGCAGGTTCTGCCACAAGGGACCGGACCGCTCCCCAGGACCATGCTACAGGTACTGGAACAACATTAAGTCTATGCCTGAGTACACAGAGGCCGACTACTGGCAGGACTTCAAGACCATGGGTACACACCAACCTCCTGAGATATCTTTTTTTTTTAATTATTTTAAAAATAGCGGGAATTAATCAACAATCTGAAAAAATATAAAAATATTATTAATGGAAAAAAACAAATGCCTAAAATGGCCAACAGTGAAACAGGTGAGGGAGCCCGTTGAGGAGCTCCAGCAAATGCTGCAGGAGAGCTACTACTGCTACACTGAGTGTCTGGAGCTGGCCAAGCAGGTCAAGTCCGCGGGCTTGGCCATCGCCATCTGCTCCAACCATTCCTCCGAGGTACCAAAACAATCGACCTCCACCCACACCATCGTCGTCATCATCTAACGATGGTCATGCCTGGTCGTCACAGTGGCTGGACCAGATCGCCACCAAGTTTGGCTTCTACGACGTCTTCAAGAAGGACCTGGTGATCGTGTCACAGACCGTGCGGTCGGCCAAGCCCGCCAAGGCCATCTACGAGGTCACGCTGGCCAAGCTGCGCGAGGAGCTGGGCGACGACCTCCAGGCCTCCGAGGCACTCCACCCTCCCCTTCACCCTGTATATGTGTTGCGTCAACTGAACGACACACGACACACAACACACGACAGGTTTTGTTCATCGACGACAAGCAGGAGAACATCGCGACGGCGTCCGAACTGGGCATGCTGGGCTTCTGCTTCAACGCCCACGCCCAGCCATCCGACGTGCTCAAGCAGGCTCTGGTCGACCTCCACATCCTCCCCAAGGCTGCCTAAGGCCTCACCCCCCCCCCCTATACTTGCGGTGGCACCAGTCACTACCCAACCAACGCGAACAACGTTTTTTCCACATCTTTTCCGCCTACTGTCACACACACGGGCCACACGCACACGACCGCACACACTCTTCAATTATCGTCGTTAGCGGCGTTGGCTGGAGCTGGGGCCGGGGCTGGGGCTGGGGCTGGGGCTGGGGCGCGGGGGAACAGGGCGATCTGGAGCTGGTCCCAGAGGACGAGGACCAGGCTGCCGATAAGGGCGCGCACGACGTTGCTCAGCGCGCCGCGGAAGAAGCCGGCCAGGCCCTCCTCGCGCCAGATGGTCTGCACGCAGTCGAGCGTGCCGCTGTAGGCCATCGGCGTCGCCCCGGCGATCATCAGGCGGCGCCTGACGGTGTCCAGCGGATAGCTGAGCAGCCCGGCGAGGATGGTCACGCTCCAGCCCACCAGGAACGAGGTCAGGAAGGTCGGTTGCCTGCCCCTGCTGACGAGCGGCTTGATCGAGTCGTAGAGGCCAAAGTAGAGGCCGCGGTAGAGCACGATGCCCGCCACGCTCACGCCGAACCCGTTGAACAGGCCCAGCGGCCCGCTGTGCTGCACGGTCTGGGCGAACACGTCGCACACGCCCGCGTACTGGTAGGTCGTGCGGCCCAGCTCGGGCGCGAGCACGTCCGTGGCCAGCACCGTGGCGGCCAGGTGCAGCGGCGAGACGAGCAGCAGCGACGTGGCGCCCGCCAGCGTGCCCGACATCAGGTTGCCTGCGCATCAAATCACGTTCGCGTCACTCCAACACAACGCAACACAACACACAAGACACACACAGCACAGTGTCGACAATTGGTGGGCTCTACCGAAGAACCAGAGGCCGTAGCCGTGGCGAAGTCGGTCGTAGGGGAACAGGCCCTTGTAGCAGTCTTTGAATGCAAAGTTGAGCGCTTGCGTGGGAAAGTAGAGGAGGACATCGGGCAGGCTGCCGCGCCACAGGCTGAGCAGGCCCTCGCCGCGCACGGTGCGGGTCAGCGCGTCGAAGAGACCGCCGTAGGGCGCACCGAGGCGGCCCTGTCGGAGGAGCTCGCCCTGCGCCTGGTGCACCATCCTGGCCCGGTTGACGGGGGCCGCGCTCAGCTTGGAGAAGGCCGCAGACACGCCGCCCAGAAGAAAGTCCATCCAAAATGACATTGTAAACTGTACAAATAAAGAAAGGCATTTTTTTTTTTGAAAAAAAAATTGTTAGAAAGAAAAAAAGACAAGACAAAAACAAAAACATTTATTCCTGTTTCTGTGGTAGCTGCCACACGGCAAAACGCCAAAACAAACGTTTTTCGTTTTAGGAAGTTTCAAAGCTGTTTTTACGGGGTAAACGGCAACAAAACGCGGTTTACCCCGACAATTTTACGGTCTTGCCCATTTTGTTTCGGTTTTCCCTGTCCCGCAATTTGTTTTGGCGTTTTGCCGTGTGGCAGCGACCACAGAAACAGGAATACAGTTCGCTTCCGTTGGCACAGTACTGAGCGTAACGCAAGCCTTCCAGTGGTGGGAGCAAACGAAGCCGTACCTTGCAAGTGAAGATAGGGGTGACTGCGCGCGCCAAGCGGTTTTGGTGGTCGTTGCCAGCGGTTGGCTCTGAATTGCGAAGAATTCCTTTTCTCCGTTTTCTCTGTTTTCTATTTTATGTGGAAAAAAATATTCACATATTTTATGTCTGGCCGATGTTCTAACGCAACGGCGTAGTTGGCGGAGGCGGATCTCGATGATCAAGAGCGCCAAGCTGTGCGATGGCTCGGTACGGAGTCGAGAGGATGTGCTGGTTGGGAGAGGTGGAGTCCCATCTGCTGAACTGGACAAGCGCACTAGTGCTTAGCGTTTTTTGGCCACGCGGACCGGTCGCACCCGACGCTCTTGCGGGAGGTTACGGCGTGGAACCACTTGCCCTGCTGAAGCGGGTCGCGCATCAGCTGCTCGACCTGCTCATCAGAGATTCGCACGTCCCAGTCGTACAGGCTCCCCTGGAATCGCTGGTCTAGCTCCTCGACGACGCACCACCTCGACGCCAGGCTGCACACGGTCGGCGCGAAGGCCTCGCCCCACGATACGACGTTGAGCTCGACCAGGTCCAGCAGGAACTGCAGCAGTCGGAACGAGAATCGTTCCAGGTTCTCCTTCTTGCGCAGCATGCGGCCTTCGGGCATCTCCCACGTGCGCCACACCTTCTGGGGCCAGCTGTCTGCTGGTGTTTGGATGCCAAAAGCCATAAAGTCTGTCCGTAGCACGACAAATTACAGAATGTGAGAATTGATCACTGACACAAACAACGAGACTGCGTGTAGCGGGAGAGGGGGGAGGGTGTGATGCGTCACCTGCTGTGTTGCTGTCATGGTGGGCGACAAAGTCACCCACATCCCCCGTGAACAGTGCGTCGATCTCAACGACCCAAACGTACACGTCGCCTCTGCAACACACGAACTTGAAGTATCAGCAGACCTCCTCGGGAGAGGTGAGGCTTAGAGCTCGCGACAAGTACCGATCGTCGGCCACGTGAGTAGGCTGTCGAGACGGCGCGGTGGCTGAGCGAAAGGCGGGATAGCTGTGGCTGGCCCACAGCATCACCGACGCGTCGTGGAACCACCAGTTGACCCGCCCCCTCTGGGCCAAGAACCGGGCCGACGGCACGAAGTCGATGACGGCGGCCTCGTTGAAGTAGAAGACGCCGAGCCACGGGTGCTCGCTGTGCAGCTCCTGCACGGCGGCCAACCGGCCTTCCTCGGGCGCCACGGCCGCGCGGCCCGTGTCATACAGCAGCCACACGTCGTAGCGGCCCCGTAGCTGCCTGGCGTAGGCCGCCACCGCCTCCCGAACGTTGGACGTCATATTCCCGCAGGAGCGCAAGAGGACGACCTGCTTCGTGTTCGGAGTTCGCTCGATGGGGGCCACAACGCGGAGGTAGGCTATGGCAGCAGCAGTCGGTGTGGGGCGGTGGGGCGCCTCTCGGGGGAGCGGTGGCGAGTGAGGTGGGTGGTGAAGAAGGCCCACCTGGTAGGCGCATACAATGCCCGCCACGACCAGGAGCAGGCCACAGGCAACCTTTTGGGCGCGAGTCCCTAATGTGCGCGGCGCCATGATCGTGGGAATAACTGTCGCGGTCCCTAATGTGCGCGCAGTAAGGCACGAGCCCCGCAAACCGGCCCCTAGCAGCGCTGCCGACAGTGGTGCCTCGTGTCACAATGATAGGAACGGCCAATCATCACGTCGTGATTTTGTCATTTTTGAAATTAAGGCAATGCTGGTGAGATGTCACTGCAACCGCTTGGCATCACCGCCGGGAGCTAGGTGAAGCAAACGTGCGGAGCAGACGGCTGTCCGGCAAACCAACGTCTTCGTTTCGTATTAGAGAGATGTTACCACAACAGACAAGAATAAGTTCGGCCAAATGCAGACGTAAAAGAAATAAATTATCTACATAGCTCTATATTTATCTACAAGATGACAGTGGCTCTTCAAGGACGCGTGGGGTTGGTGATGGCGCCCGACGTCTCGTCCTCGGCTCCATCACGGCTGGCCATCTCGTCGTGGTCGTGGTCCCCCTCTTCGCTCTGCACAGCCCGCCAGGTCTCGTCGTCATCGTCAGATGACATCGCAGAGGCGCCGTCTTCCTCCTCCTCCTGTTCGTCCTCAACCTCCATCTCTTTGCGGACCTGCGGTTGCGGCTGCTTTCGCCTCACGCGCACGCCGCGCGTGCGCCGGGCCGCGCTCTCGTCGTCGATCCCGCTCTTGCGCTTGTTGCGCGACCACCGCAGCCCGCACGCGTTGCACAGCCGCACATTGTCGTAGCCCCGCCGCCACACGGACGAGTTGACCGTGCCGCAGTGCGCGCACCGCTTCTTGCGACTGCAGCCATCCGGCGACGCCTTTTGGTTCACGCACATAGCGAGTCAGCTGTGAGTTATTGTGTCGACACGAGAGCCTGTCGGCGAGTGCGGCTGTACCTTGACGGCGGTCTTGGCGGTGTGTGTCGTCGTCGACAGTTCGCGCTGCGGGGAGGAGCACGACGACGAAGGAGACGACGACGACGGCGACGGCGACCGAGACCGGCGCAGCGTTGGCGGCGATGGCGATGGCGACGACGACGATGACGTCGAGGGAGTCGAACCGGAGGCGAGGCTCGTCAGCGCCACCGACGCGCTCGCGGCCAGGCTGTCGGTCGAGGAGGCCGAGCCGCCGGGCGGGTCGTTGAGGCTGACGGTGACCGACGACGCGGCGGGCGACAGGAGATACGACGCCGCCGATGGCCACGGCGTGGAGAAGAGCGACAGCAGCGAGGCGGCCGACGACGCGGCTGACGACGACGACGCGCTGGCTTGATCGCTCGAGCCCAGCGAAGAGAGCAAGTGTGTCGAGGCCGCGAACGACGGCCCCGCGGTCGCGCTGCTCCTCGCGGCGGCCGCGCGCAGGCGGCTGAGCCCGACGACGCCGTCGGTGATGACCTCGTCTTCGTCAGAGACCGAGGTTCGGGTTCGTGTCCTCGCCGACTTGGCCTCGGCTTCGGCCCTGTCGCCGTGGCCACGCCGCGCCTCGCCCACGCTCGAGCTTCGCGACCGCCGCTCGGCCTTGACCTGTCGCAGCAGCACGGGCTGGGCCTGCGGCTCGGTCGATGTCGATGTCGACAACGACGACGAGGGAGCCACGTTGGCGGTGGACGACGCCGGCGGCTCCTCCTTCTCGCTCGGCGCCGGCTCTTCGGAGTGGTCGGCCTTGCGCTTGTTGGTGCCCGAGCTAGAGCTGCCTAGCTCGTCCTTGATCAGCTTGAGGTAGGGCGAGTAGGCTGCCAGCTCTGCGATGTGGGCCAAGACGTGGTCCTGCAGGACAGCACAACACACATGCAGCACGCGTGTGCCACGACAGACAGACGGTAAGCGCGTGGTCGTGTCGACGCGGGGGGCATGGTCAAGATCTGGCTCGTGTGCACACCTTATCGCTGTCGCCTAGGTCTCCGCTGAGCCCCCTCTCCGCGAGCCCGGCTATCTTCGTGCCCAACAACTGGACCTACCGCGACAAGAGATGTCAGTGCAACCGCAGACTCCGGCACGATCGCAGCGCGGGCCGTTTTTGATTTGTGCGCGGACAATTTAAAAAAGAACGAAAGCGACAGATAGGGGGGGGGCACGCACGACGGTCCACAGGAGGTGGGACATGGGCGCCGCTGAGGTCATGAGCGAAGCCGGCAAGGCCGGGCCTCCGCCCTCGACCGCCACGGGCGAGCTGGGCGCGCTGCGGCTGGCCGACAGCTGCGACGACGAAGACGGCGACTGAGGCGGAGCGGTCGTCGGCGGGACGGCGGGAGCTGCGGGCGCAGTGTTGAAGGCGGGGAGCCACGGAGCGAGCAGGGAGAGCTGAGGCGGCGAGGGCAGGGCGGTCAAGCCCTGGGGCAGGGCGAAGGGCAGGGCGGCGAAGGCGCCGCCGCCCGGCTGACCGCCGCCCGTTCGTAGGAAGGGCACCAGGAAGGCGCAGGCGGCGGCCGACGAGGACGATGTCGAGGACGCGGCCTCCATCGAGGCAGTACCCGACGAGGACGAAGAGGTGGCCATCGTGTAGAGCGGCGGCGGTCCTCCCGAGTTACCACCGTTCTGGGTCGCGTAGGCCTGGAAGGCGGGCTGCTGATGGTTCCACTGCGTGGCCTGTTGATGATGATGTGACTGATTTTGTTGATGTCTGTGTTGTTGGTGTTGCTGTTGAGAATGGGAGGCGGGGCTGAAGGCGGAGGGGTAGTGGGACAGCTGCGATGAAGACGAGCGAAGGGCCTGGGGGCCGGCGGGCTTGGCGAGAGACGACGTCACGAAGGCCGACGACGTGGCCAGCATGGTCGAGGCGGGGGGCAGCACGGGCTGGCGCGGCGGCTGTTGCTGAGAGGCGTAGGACGCCCGCAAAGGCTGTGTCGAAGTCGAAGTAGCAGTGGTAGACGAAGGTTGGAAGAAGGCTGAAGGTAGAAGCGGCAAGTGTGGAGATGTCGATGAGCAAGAAGTAGAGGGGGGCGGCAGAAAGATTCGTGGCTGGTGCAATTGTTGTTGCTGTTGTTGTTGTTGTTCGAGGGAATGACCCTGAAGCAGGTGGCCAGATTGCTGCTGTTGTTGAGGCTGCGGCTGAGGCTGCAGCGGGCGAAGTGTCCCACGAGCCACCATCGCGCCAGTCGATGTAGTTGACGAAGCATGAAGATGATCCGAGGATGTCGACATCTCTTGTTCCGTCCCTTTGATCCTTCGGCGCTTGGGCTCGCGGTTGTGGGTGAGTCGTGCGATCGCGGATGGCGAGGGGTTGTTGTTCATCTTCATGAACCCGTCGAGAAGGTCGTAGAGGCGAAGGGGCTCGGTGGCGGTCGTCGTGGTGGGCCGGATGCTCGTGCGGAGCGAGAGTCGTTCAACTCTGGCTCCTGCTTTCTCTGGTCTTCTGGATTGGCCTCGCTGGATTGCCTTCCGGTCGTCTGGGCGAGCGGACAGCTTTCGATCGCTGTGTGCTGTGCGTGTGTCGGCGTTTGGCGGCTGGTCGTTGTTGAGCTGAGAAATGACAGCCGGAGCAAGTTCCTTTGGTCGCTCAAAGGTGAGTGGCGGTGCGAGGCAAGCACGGTGGACCTATCGCAGGTGAGCCTTGAATCAGCGAGGTGGGGGAACGCTGAAGGCGCTGGCGTGGCAGCTGCTGTTATCGTTGGACGTTGGGGCCTGTGCGTGTGTTGACGAGCTGCCTCGTTGGCGCTTGTGTTCTGTTGGGCTTTAGTTGGCTGGCTCACAGACACAGAGAGTTTGGCTACAGAAGTCGTATTGCGGGCGGCCCGCTGTTCGTCCAACAATCTGCGCGGGCCCAGCCAACGACCAACCTCTTCAGTTTTGTGTGTGGGGCACAACCGGTTATGATAAAGTTCGTGGGTCCCCGCTGGCACTGTGGGGCACATTGTTCAAATAGCCCCACCCGATCAGCTGTGCGTCAGCAACCGGGCATTTCGAGCCTTCTGAGTGGCTCTCGGGCACTTTCACAGATACCGACAACGATCACATGCCCACCACAAATGCCGACTGGTTCGGGCCTGTGAAATAGGCCGAAGTTGGCATTAAATGGACGCGGGTTGAGGAGAATAGGATGTTTATAAACCAATAAGAACACCAGAAATTCCGATGCACCAATTAGCTTGGCACGTGGTGACCCGACGCAGATTTACACAAGCATAAAACCAACCAATCAGCTCGTGCCGGCCCGCAACTGGAAGTTTATGGGGTAAAGCCAAGTACACACCCCAACTTCCCGCGAAGACTGGCTCACTGGGCACGCGCTTACTGGCCGGCGCGCTCCCTGCGGCAGTGATCACACAACAAGAGGCGGGTCTTATGATCAGTAAAGCCACAAACACGCACCCCCGTGCCATGCCCGTGTTGGTTGCTTGGCTGCAAAAGACAGAAAATGGCCGACACCGACACAACGACACTTTGTGCTGAGGGGAGCGTACAGGGAGATGCCCTTGGGGTCGGCCTCGCCCGCAACGAGCCTCTTCCAGAAGGCG
>JANDJZ010001433.1:0-13326 GCA_027943245.1 Acanthamoeba sp. SK_2022b | reverse complement strand
GCCGCCCATGCGCCGCAGCCGGGCGATGACGTTGTTGAACACCGTGACGATGCAGAAGGTCGCGTGGGCGACGATCACCGTGACGATCGACAGCTGCACGCCCATGATCCCGCGGAAGGCGTTGTTGAGGGCGATGCCGGTGACGATGCCGGGCAGCGCGATCGGCAGGATCACCAGCAGGTTGACCGTGTTCTTGCCGAAGAAGTCGAACCGCTGCAGGCCGAACGCGATGAGCGTCCCCAGCACGAGCGCCACCGCGGTCGACGCGATCGCGACCTGCACGCTGGTGAGCACCGCGTCGCGGGCGCCCTGGCTGTGGAACGCCCGCACCCACCAGTCGGTCGTGAGGTTCTCCGGCGGCCACGTCATCGACGGGTCGGCGTTGAACGAGTTGAGCACCACGACGAGCAGCGGCGCGTACATGACGAGCAGCACCAGGCCGGTGACGCCGGCCAGGAGCCGGCGGGTGAGCGGGCTGAGGGTCACGAGGGTCTCCCGTTCCTACAGGTTGTCCAGCGCGCCGGTGCGGCGCACCGCGGCCAGGTAGCCGAGCATGATGACGATGGGCACGAGCGCGATCGCGGCCGCCAGCGGCAGGTTGTTGGCCGCGCCGACGTTCGTGTAGACGAGGTTGCCGAGCATCTGGTTCGCGCCGCCGACGATGTTGACGCTGATGTAGTCGCCCAGCGTCAGCGAGAAGCTGAAGATCGACCCGGCGATGACCGCGGGCAGCACGAGCGGCAGCACGACCGTGCGGGTCGTCCGGCCCGAGGACGCACCCAGGTCGCCGGCCGCCTCGAGCAGCGAGTCGGGCACCCGCTCCATGCCGGCGTAGATGGGCAGGATGACGTAGGGCAGCCAGATGTAGGCCTGCGTCAGCACCACGGCGGTGAGGCCGTAGCCGGGCGTGCTGGCGCCGAACGGGTCGAGCACCCAGTCCACGAGCCCGCCCTCGCTCAGCATCGAGCGCCAGGCGAACGCCTTGACCAGGTAGCTGGCCCACAGCGGCGTCAGGACGGCGACGACGAGCATCCGCCGGGCCCGCGGGGACGCCACCTTGGCCATGTAGAAGGCGATCGGCAGCGCGATGAGCACGTCGATGACCGTCACCAGCGCCGCGACGCCGAGCGTGCGAAGCGTGACCGTGCGGTACAGCGACGTCGTGGCGAGCTCGCGCAGGTTGTCGAGGGTGAGGCTGCGGTCGATCTCGCCGGTGAAGCTGTCGACCGACCACAGGGCGGTGACGAGCAGCGCGGCGAGCGCGACGACGTAGACGAGGACGAGCCAGGTCAGCGGGGCGGCCAGGAGCAGGCCGAGCCGCACGCGCGGACGCGTGGCCAGGAACGAGGAGGCCCGGCGGGTGGCCGCCCCCGAGGGGGCGGCCACCACGGGCGTGCTGGAGGCGGTCACGTCAGCCCTTGATCTCGGTCCAGGCCTTGGTCCAGTCCGAGTAGTCGGTGCACTTCTCCGTGCGACCGTCCAGGCAGTCCTCGATCGGCGTGCGCCAGTACCAGATCTTGTCCGAGTACTCCTTGTCACCGGCGTGGTAGGACTCGCAGAAGCCGGGCTCGGCGAACTCGCACGCCTCCTGGCTGTTCGGCGACTCGCCGAAGTACTGCGTGGCCTGGGCGTTGATCTCGGGGTCCTCGATGTGGTTCAGCCACTGGTAGGCGCAGTTGGGGTTCTTCGCCTTGGCCGAGACCATCCAGGTGTCGTTCCAGCCGGTGACGCCCTCCTCGGGCACGGTCACCTTGACGTTCGGCTGGTCGATCGTGTTGGCGATGACCTGCCAGGTCGTGCCGACCACCGAGTCGCCGGTCTTGAACGCCTGCGCCTCCGTGAGGTAGTCCGACCAGTACTCGCCGACGTTGGCGCGCTGGGCCTTGAGCAGGTCCACCGCCGCCGCCAGCTGGTCCTCGTCGAGGGCGTACGGGTTCTCGATGCCCAGGTCGGGCTGCGTGGCCATGAGGTACATGGCCGCGTCGGCGATGTAGATGGGCGAGTCGTAGGCCGTGACCTTGCCCTTGTACTGCGAGCCCTTGTCGAACACGACGTCCCAGGACGTCGGCTCGGTCTTGACGACGTCGCTGTTGTACATGAGCAGGTTGGCGCCGTAGCCGTGCGGGACGCCGTAGTTCTTCCCGTCGACGGTGTTCCACTCCTGGTCCTTGAGGAAGTCGAAGACCTTCTCGTAGTTGGGCACCAGGTCGGTGTTCACCTCGGCGGCCTGCTTGGACGCGATCATGCGCAGCGTCAGGTCGCCGGACGCGGCGATGACGTCGTACTCGCCGCTCTTGGCCAGGTTGAAGGCCTCGTCGGACGTGCCGTAGACCTTGCTCGTGACCTGGCAGCCGGTCTTCTTCTCGAAGCTGGACACCCAGTCGGCGTTCGGGTCGTTGCTGCCGTCCTCGACGTAGCCGGGCCAGGCCAGGATCGAGACCTGTCCCTCGGACTTGCCCAGCTCCTTCAGCGGGCCGGCGGCGTCGTCGTCGGACGAGCCGCCGCCGCACGCGCTCAGCGCGAGGCTGCAGCCCAGCGCCACGGCGAGTGCGCCGAGACGTCCGTTCCTGCGGGTGAGGGTCATCGCGGACCCCTTTCTGTTGCGGGTGGGATTCAGGACAGCGCCACGAGGTCGTCCGGGCGCCACGCGGCGACGACCTTGTCGCCCCGTTCGACCGCGGCCCGGGTGGTGCTCGGCTCGAGCACCACCAGCCGCGGCCCCGACTCCAGGTCGACGACGACGCGCCGTCCGGTGCCGAGGTAGATGGTCTCCGCGACGACGCCGACGGCGCTGACCGCGCCGGCCGGGACGTCGCCGTCGGAGAGGCTGATCTTCTCCGGGCGCAGCGCGAAGCGGCCCTCGCGACCGAGCACGGCGCGGGACTCCTCGGGTCCGAAGAGGTTGGAGGTGCCGACGAAGGTCGCCACGTACTCGTCCTGCGGCGCCTCGTAGATCTCCTGCGGGGTGCCGAGCTGCACGATGCGCCCGTCGTTGAACACCGCGATGCGGTCGCTGAGGGTCAGCGCCTCCTCCTGGTCGTGCGTGACGAAGACGAAGGTGATGCCCAGCTCGCGCTGCAGCGCCTTGAGCTCGACCTGCATCTGCTCGCGCAGCTTCAGGTCCAGCGCGCCGAGCGGCTCGTCCAGCAGCAGCACCTTGGGACGCACGACGATGGCGCGGGCCAGGGCGATGCGCTGGCGCTGGCCGCCGGACAGCTGCGCCGGACGCCGGTCGGCCACGTGCTCGAGCCGGACGGTCGCGAGCGCCTCGCGGGCCCGCTCGACCCGCTCGCGCTTGGCGACGCCGCGGACGCGCAGCCCGTAGGCGACGTTCTCCAGGACGTCCATGTGCGGGAACAGCGCGTAGTCCTGGAAGACGGTGTTGACGTCGCGCTCGAACGGCGCGGTGCCGGTGACGTCGGTGCCGCCCAGGACGATCGAGCCGGCGGTGGGCTGCTCGAAGCCGGCCACGAGCCGCAGCACCGTCGTCTTCCCCGAGCCGGAGGGGCCCAGCATCGAGAAGAACTCGCCGTCGGCGATCTCCAGGTCGACGCCGTCGACGGCGCGGACGTCGCCGAAGTGCTTCTCGAGCCCGACGAGGCGGATCGCGGGCGGGGGTCCGGACGGGTTCATCGGGCTCCTCGTGTGCGGTGGGTCACGGTCTGGAGCGAAAACCTATGGACTCAGACATTAAATGTCCATAGGTTTCTGTCACGATCTCGTGAACAGATCCGCCCACGCCCCACCAGGAGACCGATGGCGATCGTCCGCCGCCCGACCTCGCGCGCCCGCACCGCGGTGTTCGCGCCGATCGGCGACGTCGGCCGGGCCACGCGCGTCGAGCAGCGGCTCGCCGAGGCGATCCACGCCGGCCTGCTGGCCGACGGCGAGCGCCTGCCCAGCGAGCCGGAGCTGGCCGCGATGCTCGGGGTCGCGACCGTGACCGCGCGCGAGGCGCTCGTCTCGCTGCGCGCCCAGGGCCTCGTGACCACCGTGCGCGGGCGCGGCGGCGGCTCGTTCGTCACACGACCTGACGGCCAGGACGACCAGCGGCTGCACGACCGGCTCGCCGCGATGACCCGCGTCGACCTGGCCGACCGGGGCGTGCACTACGCCACGATCCTGGCCGGCTGCGCGGAGCTCGCCGCCGAGCGGGCGAACCCCGAGGAGACCGAGGACCTGCGCGAGATCGTGCTGCCCGAGCACGTCGACGACGTCGGGTCGGTGCGGCACGCCGACACCGAGCTGCACGTCGCCCTGGCCGCGCTGACGCACTCGGCCCGGCTGGCGCGCGACGTCATGCGGGTGGAGTCGGAGTTCGGGGTGCTGCTGCGCCTGCCCCTGGCGGCGGCCGACCATCAGGAGACGGTGCGCGCCCACCAGGTCGCGCTCCTGGACGCGGTCGCGGCGCACGACGCGGCCGCGGCCCGTCAGCAGATGCGGACGCGCGTCCGCCAGGCGCTCGGCGAGCTCGCCGAGCTTCACTCGAGGATCCGGTGAGGCCCATGTCGACCACCCACGTCACCTCCGTCGACGACTGCGTCCGGGCTGTCGAGGAGTTCTTCCACCCGCTGCAGTCGACGCTGACCTCGCTGGGCCAGCGCCTCGTGCCGCTGTTCGACGAGCCGCCCGCCTCGGACGCGCTGCTGCGCGCCGCGCGCCCGCTCGCGCTCGAGGTGCTGGCCGACGCCCATGCGATGGGCGCGGGCTTCGTCGTCACGCCCGGCCTGCTCGCCGACGACGACTACCTGCTGGCCTGGTGGCAGGGCGACGGCAAGGAGCCGCTCACGCGCTCCCCCGCGCTCGTGCAGTCCACCGACTACAGCCGCCAGGAGTGGTTCCGCACGCCGCTGCGCACCGGCGCGTCGCACGTGACGGGCCCGTACGTCGACTACGTGTGCACCGACGAGCTGACGCTGACCATCACCGTGCCCGTCACCCGCGGCGGCCGCATGCTCGGCGTCATGGGCGCCGACGTGCTCGCCTCCACGGTGGAGAAGTCGCTGCTCGCGACCTTCGCGGGCGCCGGGGCGACCCTGGCCAACCGGCACCACCGCGCCGTGCTCTCGGCCCAGCCGCAGGTGTTCGCCGGCGAGCCCGTCGACCCGCACGCGTACGCCGTCAGCCGGCCGTGCCGCGGGCTCCCGCTGGACGTCTACGCCTGACGCGACGAGGGCACCCCGCCGGCGGCCGGGTGCCCTCGTCGTGGAGCGGGTGCGGTCAGCGGTGCAGCGCGATGACCTGCGCGTCGCGCTGCGGCGCGACGGTCGGGGCCGGGACGGCGGCGCGGCGCGCCAGCTCGACCCGGTGGTCGTCGATGAGGGCGGCCACCTCGGCCGGGCTCTCGGTCACGAGCAGGGCCCGGTCGCTCACCAGGTCCACGCGGGTCCAGGGTGCGGCGTCCGAGAGCGTCTCGACGAGGTCCGGGTTCACCCAGAACGCGCGGCCGTCGCTGTGGTGCAGCTCGATCATGGGACTCCCTCCCCCGCGGACGCCTCCCCTGGCGTCCTGCACCCCCTCCAACGCGCGAGGCCGCCGCAGGTTACGCGGACGCCGACTTGTGCGGCGCGCGGACCGGTCTAGCGTCGGGAGCAGACCGTTCCCCACCCCGAGGAGGACCCATGCCCACACGCACCGCACACACCGCCTGGGAGGGCACGCTCGAGACCGGATCGGGCGAGGTCGACCTGGCCAGCTCCGGCGCCGGCACCTTCGAGGTGTCCTTCCCGAAGCGGTCCGCCGAGGACGCCGGCGGCGTCACCAGCCCCGAGGAGCTCATCGCCGCGGCGCACACCTCCTGCTACGCGATGCAGATGTCGGCGCTGCTGGCCAAGCACGGTGCCACGCCCGGCTCGCTCGCCGTCTCCGCCGACGTCTCGCTCGGCCCCGACACCGAGGGCTTCAAGATCACGTCGGTGCACCTGACCGTCGCCGGCACCGCCGAGAACATCGACGCCGAGGGCTTCCGCCGCGTCGCCGAGGAGGCCAAGCGCACGTGCCCGGTCTCCAAGGCCCTCGCCGGCGTCGAGGAGATGACCGTCGACGTGACCTTCGACGCCTGACCGAGCCCCGCCGGGTGACGCGGGTCACCGCCAGAACGCTCAGACACGCGTCCCCCGCGGGCGATCGGACGAGTGGCTCCGCGCGGCCCCGCGGGGGCGCGCCGGGGCTGTCGACCCGGGGCCCGGGAGCATCGGCCGCGCGCTAGGGTTGACGCGACGTCCTGTACCACACCAGACACATTTCGGAAGAGGCGATCGAGGCCGTGGCCGAGTCCTCGCAAGGCACCCCAGACTTCGGAACCAACCAGTGGCTCGTCGAGGAGATGTACGAGCGCTACCAGGCTGACCCCAGCTCGGTGGACGAGACCTGGGCCGCGTTCTTCAAGAACGGTCAGGGCGGTGCCGCGACGTCTGCGCCCGCCTCGACCAACGGCACGGCGCCCGCCGCGGCGCCCCAGCAGCCGAAGGCGGCCGCTCCCGCCGCCCCGGCCGCGAGCAGCCCGTCCCAGCCGGCCCCGCCGGCCAAGGCCGCCACCCCCGCGTCGGCCCCCACGCCCGCGCAGCCGAAGGCGACCGCGACCCCCACGACCAACGCCTCCACGGGCGGCTCGACGGCCAAGACCGCGCCCAAGCCGGTCGCCGCCCCGCCGGCCGCGCCCACGCCGTCGGGCCCGGGCGAGGTCGAGCGCGTCACGATGCGCGGCGCCGCCGCCCGCACGGCCAAGAACATGGACGAGAGCCTCACCGTCCCGACCGCGACGAGCGTCCGCTCCGTGCCGGTCAAGCTGCTCTTCGACCAGCGCACCGTCATCAACAACCACCTCGCCCGTGCCCGCGGCGGCAAGGTCTCCTTCACGCACCTGATCGGCTACGCCGTGGTGCGCGCCGCCGCCCGCATGCCCGAGATGAACACCGGCTACGCGACGGACGAGAAGGGCAAGCCGGTCCAGCTCAACCCCGAGCACGTCAACTTCGGCCTGGCCATCGACGTCCCCAAGCCCGACGGCAGCCGTCAGCTCCTGGTGCCCTCGATCAAGGCCGCCGAGACGATGAGCTTCGCCCAGTTCTGGGCGGCGTACGAGACGCTCGTCAAGAAGGCCCGCGACGGCAAGCTGGAGGTCTCGGACTTCCAGGGCACGACGATCAGCCTCACCAACCCCGGCGGCATCGGCACCAACCACTCGGTGCCGCGGCTCATGTCGGGCCAGGGCGCCATCATCGGCGTCGGCTCGATGAACTACCCGGCCGAGTTCGAGGGCGCGTCCGAGCACACGATCACGCAGCTGGCCGTGTCGAAGATGATGACGCTGACCTCGACCTACGACCACCGCGTCATCCAGGGCGCGCAGTCCGGCGAGTTCCTCAAGGTCATCCACCAGCTGCTGCTGGGCGCCGACGGCTTCTACGACGAGATCTTCGCGTCGCTGCGCATCCCCTACGAGCCCATCCGCTGGGCCCAGGACATCGCGGTGCGTCACGACGACGACATCGACCGCCAGGCGCGCGTGCTCGAGCTCATCCACGCCTTCCGCGTGCGCGGCCACCTCATGGCCGACACGAACCCGCTGGAGTACCGCCAGCGCACGCACCCGGACCTCGACACCGCGTCGCACGGCCTCACGCTGTGGGACCTGGACCGCGAGTTCCCGACCGGCCCGAGCTTCGGCGGCGACCGCCGCTACATGAAGCTGCGCGACATCCTCGGCGTCCTGCGCGACGCCTACGCGCGCACCATCGGCGTCGAGTACATGTACATCGAGGACCCGGCCGAGCGTCGCTGGTTCCAGGAGCGGCTCGAGGCCGGCTACACCAAGCCGCCGCGCGAGGAGCAGCTGCGCATCCTGGACAAGCTCAACCAGGCCGAGGCGTTCGAGACGTTCCTGCAGACGAAGTTCGTCGGCCAGAAGCGCTTCAGCCTCGAGGGCGGCGAGACCGCCATCCCGCTGCTGGACGAGATCTGCGAGGCCGCCGCCGCGGACCACCTCGAGGAGGTCTGCATCGGCATGGCCCACCGCGGACGCCTCAACGTCCTGGTGAACATCGCCGGCAAGAGCCCCGCCCAGGTGTTCCGCGAGTTCGAGGGCAACATCGACCCGCGCACCGTCCAGGGCTCCGGCGACGTCAAGTACCACCTGGGCGTCGAGGGCGAGTTCACCGCCGCCACGGGCGACCGGATCAAGGTCTCCGTGGCTGCAAACCCGTCGCACCTGGAGGTCGTCGACCCGGTGCTGGAGGGCATCACCCGGGCCAAGCAGGACCGGCTCAACCGCGGTGCCGAGTTCCCCGTGCTCCCGCTGCTCGTCCACGGCGACGCGGCCTTCGCGGGCCAGGGCGTGGTGGCCGAGACGCTGAACCTGTCGCAGCTGCGCGGCTACCGCACCGGCGGCACGATCCACCTGATCATCAACAACCAGGTCGGCTTCACGACGAGCCCCTCGTCGTCGCGCTCCTCGCGCTACAGCACCGACGTGGCCCGCATGATCCAGGCGCCGGTCTTCCACGTGAACGGCGACGACCCCGAGGCCTGCATCCGCGTGGCGCAGCTGGCGTACGAGTACCGCCAGACGTTCCACAAGGACGTCGTCATCGACATGGTCTGCTACCGCCGTCGCGGCCACAACGAGGGCGACGACCCGAGCTTCACCCAGCCGCTGATGTACGACACGATCAACGCCAAGAAGTCGGTGCGCAAGCTCTACACCGAGGCGCTGGTCGGTCGCGGCGACATCACGCTGGAGGAGGCCGAGGCCGCGCTCGCGGACTACCAGGCCAAGCTCGAGCGCAACTTCGCCGAGGTGAAGGAGGCGTCCTCGCACGAGGACCCCGACTACAGCCGCACGCCGGACTACCCGGTCAAGCCGGCCGCCAGCGAGCTCGTCACGGCGGTCTCGCCCGAGACGCTCAAGGCGATCGCGGACGCGCACACCAACGTGCCGGACGGCTTCACCGTCCACCCGAAGGTGATGCCGCAGATGCAGCGTCGCGCGCAGTCCATCACGTCCGGCGGCATCGACTGGGGCACCGGCGAGATCCTCGCCCTCGGCTCGCTGCTCATGGAGGGCCGCCCGGTCCGCCTGGCCGGCCAGGACAGCCGCCGCGGCACGTTCTCCTCGCGCTTCGCGACGATGATCGACCGCACCAACGGCGACGAGTGGACGCCGCTGTCGCACCTCAGCGAGGGCCAGGCGCCGTTCTACATCTACGACTCACTGCTCAGCGAGTACGCCGCGCTCGGCTTCGAGTACGGCTACTCGGTGGCGCGTCCGGAGGCGCTGACCGTCTGGGAGGCGCAGTTCGGCGACTTCGTCAACGGCGCCCAGTCGGTCATCGACGAGTACATCTCGGCCGGCGAGGCCAAGTGGGGCCAGAAGTCCGGCGTCGTGCTGCTGCTGCCGCACGGCTACGAGGGCCAGGGCCCGGACCACTCGTCGGCGCGCATCGAGCGCTTCCTGACGCTGTGCGCCGACGACCACATGACCCTCGCGCAGCCGTCGACGCCCGCGTCGTACTTCCACCTGCTGCGCCGGCACAACCTGGGCGCCGAGCACCGTCCGCTGGTCGTGTTCACGCCCAAGTCGATGCTGCGCAGCAAGGCGGCCGCGTCGCAGCCGGAGGACTTCACCTCGGGTACCTTCCAGCCCGTCATCGGCGACACCACCGTCGACGCGCAGAAGGTCGAGCGGGTCCTGCTCTGCTCGGGCAAGATCGCCTGGGAGCTGTTCGCCGAGCGCGGCAAGCGCGAGGGCGACAACCCGCGCACCGCGATCGTCCGGGTCGAGCAGCTCTACCCGAACCCGGTCGAGGAGCTGCGGGCCGCGATCGGCGCGTTCCCGAACGCGTCCGAGGTCCGCTGGGTGCAGGACGAGCCGGAGAACCAGGGCCCCTGGCCGCACGTCGCGCTGCACTACGGCGAGGCGTTCGACCGCGCGATCACCCCGGTCACCCGCCCGGCGCTCACCGCGCCGTCGGTCGGCCAGCACTCGCGCCACCTGGAGGAGCACAAGTCGCTCATGCAGCAGGCCTTCGCCTGAGCCGAGGACGACGTGTACTTCACCGACCGAGGCATCGAGGAGCTGGAGTCGCGCCGGGGTGACGAGGAGGTCTCCCTGGCGTGGCTCGCCGAGCACCTGCGTGAGTTCGTCGACCTGAACCCCGACTTCGAGGTGCCGATCGAGCGGCTGGCCACCTGGCTGGCGCGGCTCGACGACGACGAGGACTGAGCACGACGAGGGCCCCGCACCGTCCGGTGCGGGGCCCTCGTGCGTGCGGTCAGCGGGTCAGGACGATCTTGCCGAACACGTCCCCCGCCGCCACGGCGGCGATGCCCTCGGCGGCGTCCTCCATCGGGATCTCGCGATCGATGAGCGGACGCACGCCGCTGACGTCGCACAGCTCCACGAGGCGGCCCAGCTCGTCCCGCGTGCCCATGGTCGAGCCGTGCACGCGCATCTGCTGGAAGAAGATGCGGGTCAGCTCGGCCTTGGACGGCGCGTCGCCCGAGGTGGCGCCGCTGATGACGATCGTGCCGCCGGGACGCAGCGACCTGACCGAGTGCGACCACGTGGCCGCGCCGACCGTCTCCATGACCGCGTCGACCTTCACCGGCAGCCGGGCGCCGGACTCGAGCACCTCGTGGGCGCCGAGCTCGATCGCGCGCTGGCGCTTGGACTCGTCGCGGCTCGTCGCGTAGACCCGGAAGCCCGCGGCCCGGGCCAGCACGATGAGCGCGGTCGCCACGCCGCCCCCGGCGCCCTGGACGAGCACCGAGCCGCCCGGCTGCAGCCCGGACTGGGTGAACAGCATCCGGTAGGCGGTCAGCCAGGCGGTGGGCAGGCAGGCGGCCTCGGCGAACGACATCCCGGCCGGCTTGGGCAGCAGGTTGCGCCGGGGCACGACGACCTTCTCGGCGAACGTGCCCTGGTGCTTCTCCGACAGCAGGGTGCGCCGCGGGTCGAGGGTCTCGTCGCCGCGCCACGACGGGTCGCTGATGACGGCGTGGACGACGACCTCGTTGCCGTCCTCGTCGAGCCCGGCCGCGTCGCAGCCCAGGATCATCGGCAGCGACTCCTCGCGCAGGCCGACGCCGCGCAGGCTCCAGACGTCGTGGTGATTGATCGACGCAGCCTTCACCGTCACCTGAACCCAACCATCCGGAGTCTTTGGTTCAGGTCTTTCCCCTACCACCAGCCCGGACAGCGGATCGTCCTGGCTGAACGACTGGGCGTAGACGGCGAGCATGGACGTCCTCTCGGTCGGGTCAGTACGGGCGGCGCGCGAGTCCCTCGCGGCGGGCGGTGTCGGTGACCGCCTTCGCGACCGCCGGGGCGACCCGCGGGTCGAACGGCGACGGGATCACGTACGTCTCGCTCAGATCCTCCCCCACCAGGTCGGCGAGCGCCCGCGCGGCCGCGACCTTCATCTCCTCGGAGATGCCCGTGGCGCGCACGTCGAGCGCGCCGCGGAAGATGCCCGGGAAGACGAGCACGTTGTTGATCTGGTTCGGGAAGTCCGAGCGTCCGGTGGCCACGACACGGGCGTACCGGTGCGCCACGTCGGGGTGGATCTCGGGGTTCGGGTTGGCCATGGCGAACACGATCGCGTCGTCGGCCATGCGTGCCACGGCCTCCTCCGGCACCGTGCCGCCGGAGACGCCGATGAACACGTCTGCGCCCACCAGGGCGTCCGCGACGCTGCCCGGACGCGCGACGTCGGCGGTCTCCTCGGCCAGCCAGCGCTTCACCTCGGTGAGGTCCTCGCGGCCGGGGTGGATGACGCCGGTGCGGTCGACGACGCTGATCCGGCGGATGCCGACGCGGTGCAGGATCTTGGTGATGGCGACGCCGGCCGCCCCGGCGCCGGAGATGACGACGCGGGTGTGCTCGGGGTCGCGGTCGGTCAGGCGCAGGGCGTTGAGGAGCGCGGCGAGCGTGACGACGGCGGTGCCGTGCTGGTCGTCGTGGAAGACCGGGATGTCCAGGCGCTCCTTGAGCCGCGCCTCGATCTCGAAGCAGCGCGGCGCGGAGATGTCCTCGAGGTTGATGCCGCCGAAGCTGGGCGCCATCCGCACGACGGTCTCGACGATCTCGTCGACGTCGGTCGTGTCGAGCGCGACCGGGATGGCGTCCACCCCGCCGAACTGCTTGAACAGCACCGCCTTGCCCTCCATCACGGGCATGGACGCGGCCGGGCCGATGTCGCCCAGGCCGAGCACGGCGGTGCCGTCGGTGACGACCGCGACCGTGTTGGAGACCCAGGTCAGCTCGTGCGCGGCCTCGGGGTCGGCGTGGATGGTCTCGCAGACCCGCGCGACGCCCGGCGTGTAGGCCAGGGACAGGTCGTCCGCGCCGGCGAGCGGGACGGTGCAGGAGATCTCCATCTTGCCGCCGCGGTGCAGCGCGTGGACGGGGTCCTCCGGGTCGTAGGAGGCGGTGCTGGCGTCGATGTCGAAGGCAACCATGACGTTCTTTCACGAGGGGACGGGGATGCCGCGGGCCACGGAGACCGGTCGGGTCTCGACGTCAGCCGGGCGTTCTGCCGTGCGTGCGGGGCGTCAGGTGGGCCCCGGATTTCATTCTGGCACGCGCTCCGCAGCCACCAGGGCACGGGTGGTGGACGGGGCCAGGAGCCCCACGAGCGCCACCAGCGCCGAGATCGCGAGCAGCGGGCTGAGCCACTCCAGGGCGGAGTCGCGCGAGTTCCAGGCCAGGCCCAGCTGGATGAGCTGGGTGGCCACGAGCGGGCCGCGAGCACCGATCCGGTGCTTCAGCAGCAGGACGGCGGCCCAGGCCTGGCCCAGGCCGTACGCCGCGATGAGCCCGGCCGTCGCGTACGCCATGGGGCGTCCGGGCTCGGCCACGACCTCCGCGCCGGCGAAGCCGAGCAGGGCCAGGGCCTCGACGAGGACGACGACGGCGGCGAGCAGGATCACGGCTCCAGCCTAGCCATTCGCTTGTTGTTACAAACGTGTGACGAAACCGACAGAGGTCGTCATCTCGTAACCCTTGTTTCACCTGGGCGAACTTGGGAACATAACTGATGCTGCTCCCCGGGGAACGCACCGGGTCTGGGGCTGGCGAAAACCACGAACTGCGAAGGGTGAGTTTGTCATGGACTGGAGGCACAAGTCTGCCTGCCTCGACGAGGACCCCGAGCTCTTCTTCCCGATCGGCAACACCGGCCCGGCGATCCTCCAGTCGGAGGAGGCCAAGACGGTGTGCCGCCGCTGCGACGTCCGCGAGCAGTGCCTGACCTGGGCGCTCGAGTCCGGTCAGGACCACGGCGTCTGGGGAGGCATGAGCGAGGACGAGCGTCGCGCGCTGAAGCG
>JANDJZ010001431.1:0-11431 GCA_027943245.1 Acanthamoeba sp. SK_2022b | reverse complement strand
GACACCCCTATGACCCCCGATCTGTTAGTGCGCATCCTGTTAACCGGCGTTGGCGCCACCCTCTGCATGGATCTGTGGGCGCTGCTGCTGAGGCGGCGCTTCGGCATCCCTTCCCTCGATTATGCGCTGGTGGGCCGCTGGTTTCTCGGCATGTTCGACGGCCGCTGGTTTCACGCCACCATCGTTACGGCGCCGCCGCGCCGGGGGGAGAGAGAAATCGGCTGGATATTGCATTACGCCATCGGCATCGCGTTTGCCTTTATCCCGATCGGTTTGGCGGGCATCGGGTGGTATGCGGCGCCGGAGCCGCTCATCGCGCTGTTGAGCGGCTGGCTGAGCCTGGCGGCGCCGTTTCTGGTGATGCAGCCCGCGCTGGGCTTTGGCGTGGCGGCGGCGAAAACCGCCTACCCGCGAAAAGCGCGGCTCCTTAGCCTGCTCACCCACACGGTGTATGGGCTGGGCCTGCTGATTGCCGCCCGGCTGTTGGCGGCGCTGTGCACCTGAGCAGGCTTACAGCAGCGTGGAAATATCGAGGTAGTGCGCCAGCTCGCGCTGCTCCGCGCGTGGCAAATAGGGAATTTCACCCAGCAGCGGCGCGGGAATGCGCTGCTGCAGCGCCGCGATGGTTTCGGCATAGTGCGCCAACCCCGGGTTGATGCGGTTGGCCACCCAGCCCAGCAGCGGCAGGCCGTCGTTGATGATCGACTGCGCGGTCAGCAGCGCGTGGCTGACGCAGCCCAGCTTGATGCCCACCACCAGCACCACCGGCAGCTGTTCCTGCACCACCCACTCGGCGTAAGGCCGCAGATCGTTCATCAGCACCCGCCAACCGCCGCTGCCTTCCACCACCACCGTGTCGGCTTTGGCGGACAGATCCCGCAGACCGCTGCTCATCACGCCATAGTTGATGTCCTCGGTCGCATGCGCGTGAAACACCTCATCCAGGCAGGTGATGGGATTGATCTCCTCGTAGGACAACGGCAGGGTTGAAGATGCCTGCAACACCAAAGCGTCTTTATTACGGATGCCCTCGCTGGTTTCCTGGCAGCGTGCGGCGATCGGCTTGTAGCCGGCCACCGAACGGCCCTCGGCGGCCAGCGCCTGCATCAACCCGCGGGAAACCACGGTTTTACCGACGTCGGTATCCGTGCCTGTCACAAATAAACGCTTCAACATGAATAAAATGCCCCAGAATGCCCCGTTAACAATGTGTCGCCGCATCGGCGGCGAAGAAGTCTTTCGGAAAAATTCTAGGGGATGCGCCCCCATAGGGGCTTGAGGTAGCTCAATCTTTTGCGGAATTAATAAGAAGTTCTGATGTTAGCCCTGCAGCAGCTGTACCAGCAACGAACCGTTGTACAGCGCCTCTTTCACCAGCGCCGCGCCGGGCATGGTGCCCTGATTGAAGAACTGCGTGGATTCGACCTTGACCTGCTCGCTGTAGGCCGGCAGCGCCTGCTGGCGAATGCAGGAGGCGATGGCCGGGTGCAGGATCTCCGCCGCGCGGTTGAGCGGCGAGCCCACCAGGATCTTCTCCGGATTGAACAGATTGACCATGATTGCCAGAATGCGCCCCACGCTGTGCCCAACGCCGAGAATGATGTCCCGCGCCAGCTGATCGCCCGCCAGCGCGGCGTCGCACAGCGATTCGACGGTCAGCGGCGCGCCGTGCAGGCTGGAGCTCATCGAGCCGCTCAGCCGCTGCTGGGCGATCTCCAGCATGTTTTCGATGCTGGCCACGGTTTCGAGACAGCCGTGGTTGCCGCAGTAGCAGCGTTTGCCGTAGGGATCGACCTGGGTGTGGCCGATCTCCACCACGCTGTGGCTGCCGGCGTGCAGCACATGGCCACCGGTGATCACCCCGGCACCGACGTTGTGGTCGATCACCACCTGAATGACGTTCTGGCTACCGCGCGAGGCGCCGTACAGCGCCTCGGCCATGGTCCAGGCGCTGATATCGTGCTGCAGGTAAACCGGCAGGCCGGTGCGGGTTTCCAATGCCGGACCGAGCGGCATCTCCAGCGCGTCGTAAAACGGCATGCGATGCACCACGCCGGACTGCACGTCGATCATGCCCGGCAGCGTGATGGCGATCGCCGTCAGCCGCTCCAGCTTGCTTTGGTGGCGGATAAAGAATTGGTCGACTTCGGTCAGGATGCGTTTCAGCAACGGTTCAGGGTGTTCGGCCGCCAGCGGCAGCTGCTCCTCAACCACCAGTTTGCTGCTGAGATCGCGCAGCGCCAGCGTGATGCTGCCGCGGCTGATGCGGGCGGAAAGGTAGTGCCAGGCCTCGGTGTCCAGCACCAGCCCCACCGCCGGGCGGCCCCGGCTGCCGATTTCCTGGTACTCGGTTTCCTTGACCAGATGGGCTTCCAGCAGTTCGCGCACGATCTTGGTGATGCTGGCGGGCGCCAGCTGCGCGCGTTTTGACAGTTCGATGCGCGAAATCGGGCCCAGTTGATCGATTAGCCGATAAACTGCCCCCGCATTGGTCTGTTTGATTTGATCGATATGCCCAGGCTGCCCAACCGCAATCACAAACCTGCTCCTACTATTCTTCGCGCTTCTAAATAAAGACTAGGGGTTATGGTGGGGCTTTTGTCATACAGCGTCAACTATTTGATTCGTTATGTGATTTGCTGCACAAATTCCTCGCAATTTCAGCGTGAATTGATTTTTATTTGCCCAAGCTCAACGTCATTTCAGCATCAACGCCATCAGCGCCTGCGCGGCGGCGGTCAGCGGCCGCCGGCGGTGATGCACCAGCCACACTTCGGTGGTGGCGTCCGGCTCCGCCAGCGGCAAATAGCGCACGCCGTCCACCCGCACCCGGGCAAATGAGGCCGGCAGAATCGACACCCCTAACCCGGCGGAGACCAGCCCGATGATGGTCATCGCTTCCCCCACTTCCTGGGTGATGTACGGGGTAATGCCTGCCTTGCCGAGCAACAGCAGTATTTCGTCGTACAGCGCGGTGCCCACTTCGCGCGAGAAGAACACGAACGGCTCCTGCGCCAGATGTTGGAAACGCAGCGCGCCGCCGGGCGTTTCCGCCAGCGGATGCCCTTCCGGCACCACCGCCACCAGCGGTTCGCGCAGCAGCAGCTGGTAGTGGAGCGCCTCCGGCAGCCGCGTGTTGCGCATTACCCCCAGATCCAGCTCACCGTTCAGCAACGGCTCGATCTGCTGTTTGGTGTTGATTTCGCGCATTTTGATATGCACCTGCGGAGACTGCTGACGGAAAGCGCGCAGGCTGCGCGACACCACGCCGATGAAGGGCGCGGAAGAGGTAAAGCCGATGGTCATTTCCCCCAGCTCGCCGCGATCCAGACGCGCCGCCTTTTCCGCCGCCCGCCCGACCTGGTCGAGCACCTGATAGGCTTCTTTGAGGAACATCTCCCCGGCCTGGGTCAAACTGACGTTGCGGTTGTTGCGCGCCAGCAGCCGCGCGCCGACCATCTCTTCCAACGCCTGGATTTGCTGGCTGAGCGGCGGCTGGGAGATCCGCAGCCGTTCGGCGGCGCGGCCAAAATGCAGCTCTTCCGCCACGGCGATAAAGTAACGCAGGTGTCTCAATTCGATATTCATATTTAAAACATCTTAATTTTAATTATTAATATATTAGACAAAAAATTCGCCGCTCCCTATCATTTTGTTATCTGTAAAGTGTCTGTTTATCTCCCCGAAGTTCGGTAAGGAAACGCTGTGACAACCCCTGTGCGTTCTGCGGCCGCGATGCCGTCGACGCTGGCCGCCAACGATGACGCGGCCGCTGCGCCAAAAGTAAAACGCTCCACCCTCAACAACAAACTCCCCTATATCGAACGCGGCACGCCGCAGTTTATGCGCGTGACGCTGGCGCTGTTTTCCGCCGGGCTGGCGACCTTCGCGCTGCTCTACTGCGTGCAGCCGATTCTGCCGGTGCTGTCGCAAGATTTCGGCGTATCGCCGGCGGAAAGCAGCCTGTCGCTTTCGGTCTCCACCGGTCTGCTGGCGATCGGCCTGATGTTCACCGGGCCGCTGTCCGACGCCATTGGCCGCAAGTCGGTGATGGTGGTAGCGCTGCTGCTGGCGGCGGTCTGCACGCTGATCTGCGCCTTTATGACCAGCTGGCACGGCATTTTGCTGATGCGCGCGCTGATCGGCCTGTCGCTGAGCGGCGTGGCGGCGGTCGGCATGACCTACCTCAGCGAAGAGATCCACCCCAGCTTCGTCGCCTTCTCGATGGGGCTGTACATCAGCGGCAACTCGATCGGCGGCATGAGCGGCCGCCTGGTGACCGGGGTGTTGACCGACTTCTTCTCCTGGCGCGTATCGCTCGGGGTCATCGGCCTGTTCGCCCTCGCCGCCGCCTGCATGTTCTGGCGCATCCTGCCCGCCTCGCGGCATTTTCGCGCCAGCTCGCTGCGCCCGCGCACCCTGCTGATCAACTTCAAGCTGCATTGGCACGATAAGGGCCTGCCGCTGCTGTTCGCGGAAGGTTTCCTGCTGATGGGCAGCTTCGTCACCCTGTTCAACTACATCGGCTATCGCCTGCTGGCAGATCCTTACCACCTGAGCCAGGCGATTGTCGGCCTGCTGTCGGTGGTATACCTCACCGGCTCCTACAGCTCGCCCAAGGCCGGCGCGCTCACCTCACGCTTCGGGCGCGGCCCGGTGCTGCTGGCCTCGATCGTGATTATGCTGATCGGGATTCTGATTACCGCGCTGCCGCAGGTGCCGGCTATCTTTATCGGCATGATGCTGTTCACCGCCGGTTTCTTCGCCGCCCACTCGGTGGCCAGCAGCTGGATCGGCCGCCGCGCGCGCCGCGCCAAAGGCCAGGCGTCGTCGCTGTATCTGTTCTGTTATTACGTTGGCTCCAGCGTAGCCGGCACCCTCGGCGGCGTGTTCTGGCACAGCTTCGGCTGGAATGGCGTGGCGGCGTTCATCAGCCTGATGCTGCTGCTGGCGCTGTTGGTGGTGCATTACCTGAAGCGCCTGCCGGAAGCGGCCCGCCTCTGAAAAGAAAAAGCCGCGGTGGTTTGCCGCGGCTCGTCATGCCAGTGCCTGTGATTATTGGCCGGTTTTCCAGCGGGTGCGCAGGTACTCCACCGCCTTGTCCGTTTGCGGCTCAGTCAAATAACGTTGCCGGAACAGGATGGTTCCCCCCATCCCCGGCAGGCTCTCGTTGAGATCCAGCTGCCTTTTCAGCTCGGGAACGCCGCCGTCGACGGTCCAGGCCGGCTCGCTGGCGGCAGGCGTACCCACTTTATACAACGCCACCCCGGCATAGAGCCGAACCGGCGTGCCTTTCACCACCTCGGCCCACCAGTGGGCCAGCACGTCGTAGCGGACAATTTCACGATCAAAAGGCCAATACAGCTGCGGCGCGATGTAATCGAGCAGCCCCAGTTTGACCCACTGGCGCGTATCGGCATAGGCCGTATCGTACGATGGCGCGCCGGCCCGCGTCGCCGAGCCGGCAGGATCGTCCGCCTGGTTTCGCCAGACGCCCGCCGGGCTGACGCCAAACGCCACCGCGGGCTTCAAGGCTCGCACGGTGGCTGAAACCTGTTTTATCAATTGCAGCGTGTTGTCCCTGCGCCAGGCGGCTTTGTCTGCAAACCCTTTGCCGTATGCGCGATACGTTCGTTCATCATCCAGCGGCGATTGCGGCGTTTCGTAATAGAAATAATCGTCAAACTGAATGCCGTCGACCTCATAGTTTTTGACAATTTCGGTCACCACGCTGGTGATCCAGTTGCGCACGTCGGGCAGACCGGGATCGAACACGAAGCGCTCGTTGGCGGTGCGAATCCAGTCGGGATGCAGCGCATAGACGCTGGCCGGCGGCGACTGCAGCGTATGATTAAGTGCGTCAATCGTTTGTGGGCGGGTATTCATAGAAACCCGATAGGGATTCAGCCAGGCATGCACTTTGATGCCGCGGCGGTGCGCTTCTTGCAGCATAAAGGCCAGCGGATCGTAACCCGGATCCTGGCCCACGGTGCCGGTCAAGACTTCTGACCAGGGCAAGATATTTGAGCGCCACAGGGCCGTGCCGTCCGGTTTAACCTGAAAATACACCGCGTTAATCCCGGTTTTCACCATCTCGTCCAGCGCGTCCGTCAGCCCCTGTTTCTGCAGGCGAACCCGCTCTTGCGCGGTTTCCGCTTTCAGGGAGGCCGCCGGCGGCCAATCCAGGCCAATGACCGTGGCCAGCCAGATGCCCCGCATCGGTGTTATCGGCGGCGTCGGTTGCGGGGGCTTCTCCGGTTCGGGCGGCTTGGCGCACCCGCTCACGCCCAGCATGGCGGCCATCAACAGCCATCCGCCTAATTTTGTTGCGCCTGTCGGCATTCTGGTTCTCCTTCCGTGAGTGACGGTTATCCCATGTCGTTGCGTGCAGAGCAAGAAACGCCCCGATTTGTCAGTGCTATTTCGCTGCCGGCGTCGCCCTGTTCAGACGACGCCGGTGTCCTTATCCCATTACCAGCTCAGCCCCGTGCCGCGAGGGAACGCCACCTTGCCCGTATTGGTTTCCACATCGTAGTCATGCCAGGTGTTGACCGGCAGTTTGCCCTGCGGTTTGATTTTGCCCGTCAGCACCTGCGCCAAAGAGACCATCGAAGGGCCACGCCACACGCCGCTGTCATAACCGTAGTAGGAGTAGGTGGCGACGGCCGCCTCCACCTCGGCGGCATAGTTCACGATATCGTAAGGGGCGCGCAGTGAGAGGTGAACGCGTTTTTTCCCCTGCTCGGCGGCGTATTTCAACCAGCCCGGATAAGGGCTGCTGTCATTGCTCGCTCCGGTTGCAGAGGTAACGACCCCATCCTGTTCAGCCGGCGTAAAGCGGGTTGAGAGGGTTCCGAGCAGGAACACGTCGCAGCCGGCAATATGTTCCCTGACCTGGGCGTCACTCAGCTCCGTTTCCTTCGCGGCAACGACGTTCTGATACCCCTCCTGCGCCATCAAGCGCGCAATGCCGCTGGCTTGCTCGCCCCACGGCGTCAGAATAAAGTAGCGCAGCGCATTGTCCTTTAACGGCAACAGGCTGTGGCGGTTGATCACCACGGTAATGGAACGATCGGCGATGCGTTTTTCCAGCTTGTGCGCTGACGACGCAACGTCGTTGGAACACGGCCTATCGCTATGGCCCATCAGGCTATGGCGTAATTTCAGGCGCAAAATTCGCTCGACTGAGGCATCGATATCGGCCTCGCTGAGATGCCCCGTTTTCACTCTGTCCGCAAGGTACCGGATCAGATCCGGCAGCTGGCTGGCCTGGGCCGGCGAGGCGATGCTGACAGGCATCAAAGCAATATCCACCCCGGCGGCAAAGACGTTTTCAGCCGCCGCTTGCTGGCTGAAATGCTCGGCAATCGCGCCCATATCCAGCGCATCTGAAATCGTTACGCCCGTATACCCCAATTCATTGCGCAGGATCTGGGTCTGAATTTCATGCGACATGGTGGCCGGCACCGTGATTTTTTCACCGCTGCGGGTATCTATCTGGCGGTTATCCAATGCCGGATACTGAATATGCGCGGTCATGACCATGTCCGGCGCCGCGCAGCGATCGATGGCCTGCTTGTAAGGGGCGATATCGATGGCAAAGGCCTCTTCCCGCGTGCGATCGACGCGCGGCAGGCCGGTATGTGAGTCGGTGGAGGTGCTGCCATGGCCGGGGAAGTGCTTATACGCGGTGATCAGCCCCTGGTGTTTCATGCCCGCCACCATTTTCTCTGCCAGACGAGAAACGGTGTTCTTATCATCGCTGAAGGCGCGAACGTTAATCACCGGGTTGAACGGGTTGGTGTTGACATCCACGACCGGGGCAAAGTTGGTATTGATATGCAACGCGCGCATATCCTGGGCCATCAGCTTGCCCTGTTCAACGGCGAGCTGTTCATCCGCGCCCCCTTCAATCGCCGCCGCCAGCGCCATATTGCCGGGGAATGAGGCATAGTCGCCGCGCGGCAGCCGGAAAACGTTACCGCCTTCGTTATCCGTGCCAATAAACAAACGAATGCCCGCGTGGGTTTTCATCGCGGCATACCAGGCCGTCAACGTGTTGATCTGCTGCTTGTCTTTCAGATTATTGGCGAACAGGATCACCCCACCCACGTGGTTATCGGCGATCAGCTTGCCAATGGCTTCATCGGGGACGGTCATATCCTGATTGCTGCTACCGTTCCGATCCCAGTAGCGAAAATCCAGCATGATTTTTTGCCCGATCTTCTCTTCCAGCGTCATGTTTTTGACTTTCTGTTTAATATCCACAGTGAACCTCCGTTTAAAGCACCCGTTAATGACAGAAGAAAAGATAACCCCAAGGGCTCATAGCGTCCTGCCATTCTGTTTGTTCCAGTGATTGGACAACGGCGATCGGAAAATGGATTAAACAAAACGCAAACAAACAGGAGAAAATCCATCAATGAATCAAAACACTACGCATACCGGGTGTATTACGTGCCCTGCCGTAGAGGCCGCTATGGCGCATTTTCCGCTGGTAAGCCGGGTGGCCGGTGAAGCTGCCGTCGGCTCAGGGGCCGATGTTGCCCCCAGTCCGCCACTCTTCTATAGTATGTTGTAACTAATATAGGAGCATGCGATGAGCAGATACGATGTAATTGGCCGGATGAACGCCTGCTTTACCGAGCTGGAGCAGGCGCTCGGCGCGCTGCAGCAGCAGATCGCCCCGCTGCGGTTGCTGGCGGCGCGGGTGTTCAGCCTGCCGGAGGTTGAAAAAGGTCAGGAGCATCAGGCTATCTCGCATATCGCGGTCGAACAGCATGTGGGGCAAGCGGCGCGCGATCTGGCGCTGGAGCATTATCAGCGGCTATTCATCCACCATAACCGGGAGAATGTCAGCAGCAAGGCCGCCGTGCGCCTGCCCGGCGTCATCTGTCTGGCGGTGGAGCAGCCGGAGTATCAGGCGCTGCAAACGCAGCTGGCGCTCATCAACCGCCTGAAGGGCGAACTGGAACAGATTATCACCGTCGATTCCGGCCTGGCGCCGGAGCAGCGTTTCGAGTTCGTGCACACCCATCTGCACGGGTTGATTACCCTCAGCGCCTATCGCACCCTCACCGCCCTGACCAATCCCGACTCCGTGCGCTTCGGCTGGGCCAACAAGCACATCATCAAAAACGTCAAGCGGGACGACATCCTGGCGCAGCTGGAGAAAAGCCTGAAAGCCGGCCGTGCAGTGCCGCCGCACAGCCGTGAACAGTGGGCTGCCCTGGTCAGCCGCGAGATAGACGACGTCAGCCGCCTGCCACAGCACGCGACGCTGAAAATCAAGCGGCCGGTCAAAGTGCAGCCAATCGCCCGGGTGTGGTATCAGCAGCAGCAAAAACAGGTGCAACACCCCTGCCCGCTGCCGCTGATCGCCCTGTGTCAGGCCGAGAGCGGCGCCACAGTGCCGAAGATTGGCGAGCTGCTCAACTACGACGTCGACGCGGTGAAACACCGCTACAAACCCGACGCCCGGCCGCTGCGGCTGCTGGTGCCGCGCCTGCACCTGTATACCGACGACGCTACTCGCTGAGGGCATACACCCGCAGGCGATGGCCGTCCGGATCTCGCGCCACGAAGGTGTAACCGAACTCCATCTCGGTCGGCGTTTGCTCAATCGGCAGCCCGAGTTCGCGCCACTGGTTATAGCGCGCCTCAACCTCTTGCGGATCCTGGCACAAAAAGCCCAGTTCACCGCCGCCGCCGGTCAGGGTCGCCGCAGGTTTTACCCCCTGTTTGGCCCACATCCCCAGCTTGAAGCCGTTGTTGAGCACGAACAGGGCGAAGCCGGGGGAAAGCTCTACCGGCGCCTGTCCCAGTAAACGTTGATAAAAGGCGGCGCTGTTCAGCGGGTTGTCGACGTAAAGCAGGGTCATGCTGGGAAGGGTCATCGGTCTGTCCTCTGGGTGATGGGAACCGGCCGGTTCCCGATAGGCACAGACTAAGGGGTGCGACTGACAGTTTATGGCAGCAGCGTGCCGCTATTGCTCCGCAATGCCCTCGCTGAGGCGCCACTCTTTCAGCAGCCGCCGCCGGCCGCGCGGGTAGCGCTGTTCCAAAGGTGTAGCGGCCTGAATGCGATCGAGGCGAAAATGGCGAAACGCCTGGCGCAGCTCGCACCAGGCGACCAGCATCTGGAACTGGTCGAAAAAACCCAGCGCAAAGGGCCACAGCAGGCGTTCGCTGCGCTGCCCCGCCAGATCGAGATAGTCGATATGCAGCTTGCGCTCGCGGCGGATGGTGTCACGGATCAGCACCCGCATCGCATCCGCCACCGGCGGCGCCTGAACCGGCGCTATCAATAGCGTGTTGGCCTCCAGCTCCTCCCGCAGCGCCGGCGGCAGCACGTCGGCGATCTTGGCCAGCGCCTGGCCCGCCGCACTCGCCAGCTGGCTGTCGCCGCGGCGGCTGACCCAGCGCATCCCCAGCACCAGCGCCTCTGTCTCTGCCTGCGAGAACATCAGCGGCGGCAGCATAAAGCCGGGCCGCAGCACATAGCCGACGCCCGCCTCGCCGACGATCTCCGCCCCCTGCTGCTGCAGCGTAGCGATATCGCGGTACAGCGTGCGCATGCTGATGCCCAGCGTTTGCGCCAGCGCATGGCCCGCCACCGGATAACGGTGGCTGCGCAGCAGCTGCATCAGATCGAGTAAACGTTGTGCGCGCGACATCTTGATTTCTCCATAAAAAAGGGGCTTACCTCAGTAAGCCCCCGGTTGCCTCACAGATCAATCATTTCTGCATGCTGCCGACCATCGCTTCCGGCCGCACCCACTCGTCGAACTGCGCGTCGGTCAGGTAGCCGAGCTTCAGCGCCGCGGCTTTCAGCGTCAGCCCTTCCTTGTGCGCTTTCTTGGCGATTTCCGCCGCCTTGTCGTAGCCGATGTGGGTGTTGAGCGCCGTCACCAGCATCAGCGATTCGTTCAGCAGCTGGGTGATGCGATCGCGGTTCGGTTCGATGCCCACCGCGCAGTGCTCGTTGAAGCCCTGCATGCCGTCGGCCAGCAGGCGAATCGACTGCAGGTAGTTGTGGATCACCATCGGGCGGAACACGTTCAGCTCGAAGTTGCCGGAAGCGCCGCCGATGTTCACCGCCACGTCATTGCCCAGCACCTGGGCGCACAGCATGGTCATCGCCTCGCACTGGGTCGGGTTAACTTTGCCCGGCATGATGGAGCTGCCCGGTTCGTTCTCCGGGATCGAAATCTCGCCGATGCCGCAGCGCGGGCCGGACGCCAGCCAGCGCACGTCGTTGGCGATCTTCATCAGCGAAGCCGCCAGCCCTTTCAGCGCGCCATGTCCTTGCACCAGCGCGTCGCAGGTCGCCAGCGCTTCGAACTTGTTCGGAGCGGTAACGAACGGCTGATGGGTCAACTCCGCCAGCGCTTTAGCCACGCGCACCGCGTACTCCGGGTGGGTGTTCAGG